>JAIOUR010643028.1:0-14362 GCA_020711275.1 Calotes versicolor
GTGAACCAATTGTATTCTCATAATACTACTGCTATAATAGTAAATGATGGACTGACAGAGCAGATTACCCTAGGCCGTGGAATCAAATACAAAAAAAGGATGTCCTCTCTCTCCAGTCCTGTTCTGCATGGTGATGGAATTATTAGCCAATGCAATACGAAAGGATGAATTAATAACAGGTATGGGTAAAGATGGGATAATAAAGATAAACATGTTTGCAGATGATGCCCTTCTAACAATAAAAAACCCATTAATTGCCTTTGCTAGAATTCAGCTACATTTAGAAGAATTTGGAAAAAAAACAGGGTTAAAGGTGAACTGGCAGAAAACGGAAATAATGTTTTTTAACTTTAATAAACAAGATAGGGAACAATTGGGAAATATTGGAATAAAAGATACTAAAAAAATTAAAATATTTAGGGTTAAGAACGCTACAAAAATATCCAGAAAACTAAAGAAGGGAATTTAAAGAAATTGAAAGACCAGCTCAAAAATAAAACTTAAGAATATTCAAGATTAAATTTATCATGGTTCGGTAAAATAGCATTAATAAAGATGAAAATACTACCCAAAATTAATTTTATTTTTGGAGCTTTACCTATTCAGCTACAAGATAAAAATTAGAAGATTTCCAAATAATTTTAAATAAGTATTGCAATGGTGAGGAAAAAGTCAAGAATAAACAAAAAGCATTGGTATAGGAAACAAAAGCAAGAAGGTTTAGGTATCCCTTACCTCAGAAGTTATTATCTAACTAATCAGTTTAGATGGTTGGGGGAGATAATATATAGACCAGAAATTTTAATTTGGTGGAATTTAGAATCATTAGACTTAACGGAAAAGGGCAGGTTACTTACCGTAAGACCTTTGTTCTTCGAGTGGTAATTCCATGCATTCACACCGTTGGGTTATGCAGTGCGACCGCGCTGCCGATCGGCCAATCACAAGCTGAAATCTTTAACTGCTGCAATCCCCACCATGCATGCTCCAGCGTTGGCGCCCTTCTCTCCTCAGTTCCCCAGCCGACGCTATCTGAAGCACAAGCAGAAACAGTTAACGAAAGCGGCGTGACGTAGCGGGGACGGCTGGGAGGGCCTGGTGTGAATGCATGGAATTACCACTCGAAGAACAAAGGTCTTACGGTAAGTAACCTGCCCTTTTCTCCTTCGTGGAATTCCATGCATTCCCACTGTTGGGTGAGTAGCAAGCTTACCAACTGGAGGTGGGAAGTCATGCCAAAGCAGAGTAGAGGATAGCTCGCCCAAACGCCACGTCTCGCCGCGCCCTGACATCCAACCGGTAGTGCTTTACAAAGGTCAAATGAGAAGACCAGGTAGCTGCCTTACAAATATCTGGCAAAGGAACACCCCGGAGAAAGGCAGCAGAGGCTGCAACAGCCCTTGTAGAGTGGGAGCTGGGAGGGTGAGGGAGAGGGGAATGCGCCAACTGGTATGCCAATTTAATAGTTCGTACCACCCACTTGGAAAAGGTTTGTGACGATATTTTGTTTCCCCTGTTAGGCGGATGTGGCGAGACGAAGAGAGAAGGGCAAGAACGGAAGGCCGCAGTACGGTCCACATAGAAGGCCAAGGCACGTCGGACATCGAGTAGATGGAGCTGACGTTCCAAAGGAGACTGCAGATGCTGGAAAAATGCAGGTAAGTGGATAGACTGGTTGTCATGAAATTCCATTGCCACCTTTGGTACAAAGGATAGGTCCGTGTAGAGAACTACCTTATGTGGGAAGAACTGCAAGTATGGAGGGTCAACCCTTAGGGAAGTAAGTTCGGAAGCTCGTTGAGCTGAGGTGATGGCGACAAGGAAGGCAGCCTTTAAAGAAAGCAAAAAATCTGAAGCCGTGGCCATAGGCTCGTAGGGAGGCTTCATCAGTTGTCACAGGACTAAGGACAGGGACCACTGCGGGGTAAAAGATCTTGTCGTCGGTCTCAGATTCTTTAACCTCCGAAGAAACTTCTTTACAGCTGAGTCACGAAAAAGAGAAGGGAGGTCAGGCGGTTGATGAATGACAATAGCAGCCAGGTAGACTTTAATTGTAGAGAAAGCCCTGCCGTTCTTAAACAAATGGAGCAGAAATTGCAGAAGGTTGTGTAACGGTACCGGAGCCGGAGAAAAGGAGTGCTGGCGTGCAAAGGAACAAAACAGCTGCCACTTTGACGTGTACACCCGTCAAGTAGACGGTTTGATGGCATTGTCCAGGACTACATCTATTGAGGGAGGATCCTCCATGCCGTGAGATGGAGGGAGGTCACATTGGGGTGAAGCACCGTGCCGTTGTGCATTGATACCAGATCCGGATACGTGGGAAGGCGAAGGTACTCCATCGAAATGGCCCGGAGCCGGAAGAACCATGGCTGACGGAGCCACCAGGGGGCTATGAGAATCGCATTGGCGTTGTCTCTGATGATCTTGAGAATGGTTCTCAAAATGAGCAGAAGAGGGGGAAACAAGTAGAGTAGCGGGCCGGTCCACGATATCTCGAAGGCATCCCCTTCGGAGTTCCGGTCGACTCCCCCTCTGGAGCAAAACCTCAGGCATTTGGTGTTGATCCGCGAAGCGAAGACATCCAGAAGAGGAGGAGACCATCGTTGAACCAGGTTGCGGAACACCAAGGGACTCAGCGACCATTCGTGGATGTCGGAGGCCGTCCGACTGAGGTGATCTGCTATCATATTCAGGTGAGTAGGAATGTAGATGGCTGTGAGAAGGATTTGGCGGGTGAGACACCAGTCCCATATCTTTATTGTTAGACTGGCCAGGGACCTGGACCTTGTGCCCCCTTGCTTGTTCAAGTAGTACATGACTGTGGTGTTGTCTGTACGGAGTTGAACTACTTTGTGCCTTAGGAGGCACTGAAATGCTCTGAGAGCGTTGAAGACCGCCAAGAGTTCTAGAAGATTGATGTGCCAGTGTTGTTGAGCCTTCGGCCAGATACTGTGAATGGAAACGTCCTGACAGTGGGCTCCCCAGCCAAACAAGCTGGCGTCGGTCGTGAGCTGGATTGATGGAAGAGGGGCCTGGAACGGGCGACCCTGGAACAAATTTTCGTCCGACGTCCACTAAGCTAGGGACACGGACAACGAGGCCGGAATCTTGAGGCGCATGTCCTGGTCGTCTAGGAGAGGATTGAAATGTGAGAGGAACCACAGCTGAAGAGGCCTCATTCTGAGGCGGGCCACCCGAATCACCGACGTCGTAGAAGCCATCAGGCCCAAGAGGTGTTGAACATGAAGGGCAGGAACAGCTGGCCTTGACTGACATAGTTGAATTGCTGACTTTAACTTTTGAGCCCTGTCTCTGGGTAAGAATACCCTTTCCTTCAAGGAATCCAGAATGGCGCCAATGAACTGCACCTTCTGGACTGGTTTGAGGGATGACTTTTTGAAATTGACTTGAAGGCCCAGCCTTCTCAGGAGATCTAACACTACCTGAACATCTTTTAAAGCCTTTGTCTGAGAGGGGGAAACTATGAGCCAGTCGTCCAGGTACGGAAATACCTGAACTCCTGACTTGCGTAGGGCTGCGGCCACCGGGGCCATGCATTTTGTGAAGACCCTGGGGGCGGAGGCAAGGCCGAACACCAAGGCCCGGAACTGGAAGGAATGGCTTCCTATCGCGAAACGGAGGAAGCGATGGTGATGGGGCATGATTGAAATGTGGTAATAGGCATCTGTCAAATCTATGACTGCGAACCAGTCCCCTTTCTGCAGGAGTGGAATGATTTGTTCTAGAGTGACCATTCTGAACTTCTGGGGATTGAGACGACGATTTAAAGACCTGAGGTCGAGAATAGATCTTCGAGTCCCGTCCGGTTTCGGAACCGTGAAATAGCGGGAGTAAAACCCGGCTCCGTGACGGGACCTGGACACGCGTTCTATCGCGTGCTTCCCCAGAAGTGCCCGGATCTCCTCCTTTAACTCCAATGAAGGGGGAGTAGAAATGAAATTTCCCAATCGAGGCAAAGAACAAAAATCTAAAGGATAACCATTCGAAATAATGTTTAGCACCCAGGCGTCTGAGGTAATGAGACTCCACTCCTGAAAAAAGGGGGACAGCCGAATATCTGGGTCAGAACGAGGATTTGGACTTCTTATCAGGCCTACGGAAAGATTGTCGGGGTTTGGCCTTGGAGGATTGGTACCTAGGATTAAAACCCTGTCTGTAACCCGTGGAAGGCCGGAATCGGTCCTGAAAGGGCCGAGGTCCGTAAGGCTGTTGAGGACGAGGCGGGAAGTACCGTCTCCAAGGAGGCCGGGTATTCCGAAAGGAATAAGCCGGTTGAGGGGCTTGCTGAGGATTATAGGACCGAGCAGTCTTTTTACTATCTTGGAACTGCTTAAGAGCCTCATCCGTATTAGAGCTAAACAGACCCGAGCAATCAAATGGCATATTTTCTATGTGTTTCTTAGTATCATCTGGGATAGTTGCCGACCGCAACCATTCATGTCGGCAGAGTGAGACAGCAGAGATAGACTGCCTAGCAGAGGCCTCTATCATATGGCGCGCTGTCGACCTTTCCTGCTTAGAAAGCAGCATTGCCTCTCTATAAAGAGACCTACCAGCTGACTTATATAATCCCGGGGAGGCTCGGAGGAGGGGCAAAGCCTTGTTCCACAAGTGACGGTGGTAGGCCCCCATAGCAGCCATGTAATTAGCGGCTCGCAGCATCAGGGCCGCCAAAGAAAACTGCTTTTTCCCCAAGGAGTCCAACTTTTTCCCCTCTTTATCAAAGGGAACTACGTCAGGATGAGATTTGGACTTAGATTGGGCTACCTGGACAATGTTTGAATTGGGGGAGGGATGGGTAACTAGGTAATCCACACCCTCACCAAAAACCTGGTATAGGGAGTCCACCTTTCTAGGGAGAAAGGTAGTGGATTGTGGCTTAGCCCAAACCTTCTTAGCTAAACGCAAGAGGGAACGGATGAAAGCCAGAGAAATTGTCTTTTGTTTCTTTGAAGGCATGTCATCATAAATGGAGTCCACCTCAGAGTCAGACGAATAAGAGGCAGAGAGCCTCAAGGTCTTCCCAAGACGAGGGATCAGAACAGAAAACACCTTGACATCATCTTCCTGAAGGGGAGACCTTGTCTCCTCAGCACCTTCATCCCCCGAGGAGGAAGACAAGTGGACAACATCAGGATGCATTCCATGAGATGTTCCTGCCCGGGGTGGCGAGACAGAGGCCCGAGGAGAATGCACACGTGTTGTTTCATGGGCTGTTGAAGACCGGGCCGTTTTTGAGGATCTTTGGCGCTTGGGAGAGCCATCGGCCACAGAGGTCACCGTAGAATCAGCTGACGAATCACGGCGCCTCTTACGGGAAGTTGAGGACTTGGAAACTCTCCTAGGAGAACAAGACCTAGAGCATCGGGCACGAGTATGCTGACTGGAGGAGGTGCCCCGACGGTGCCCAGTAGAGTGACGAGAGAGGTCCGGGGGACCGTCCGACTTGCGATGTGCCCCAGCAACATCTTCAGACCTGCGCCGTTCATCCCTACGGGAAGACCCCGGGATGTCACGACGGGGGTCTGGACCTTCATAATTAGTTGAGACTTGCAGGTGCTGATGAACATCTGGCGGAGGAAAGGACTCAGATGGAATTTGCATATGGCCCAAAGACGAAATATAGTCCTGCAAAAGGGTGATCCATTGAGGAGCACGGGACGAAGTGAGATTAGACGCTAAATAGTGGAGAATTGCAGGGTCGAAATTGGGAGAAATAGGAGTCGAGCCCGACCCCTTCCTCGGGGGGGGATGTGGATTCCCATCCGAAGCCTGTAAGTCCGACGAAGCTACAGTGAGGACCGATCGGGCTCGAGGTGATCGGGAGCGACCCCGCCGAGAAGAGCCCGAGGATGAAGAGCAATGGTGAGACCGGCTTCGGCGCCGAGAAGAGGAGTCCTTGGGAAGAGGAGATCGGGATCGGGACCGTTGCGACGAGCGTCGATCCGGAGGGTGGGCACAATGCCTCGTTTTTGCCATCTTCTTTCTCGGTGCGGCCGGAGGAGAAGCGACCCGATCCTGAGCGGTCAAGTCCGAAGCTTTGTCTGTTCGGTCTCGATCCCGTGACCGACGAGGAGGAGCAGAAGCTTTGTCTCTTGCGTCTCGATCCCGAGACCGACGGGACGGGCTTTTGCCATGGTGTCTACTCTCCGGTGTCCTCAGTAGTGACACCTCTGTCGAAGACCTGGTCGATCTCGACCTGGAGGACGCCCTCGGTACCGGACTTCTAGGGGGCGCCGAACTCCGGACGTCCATGGACTCTGCCGGAGTCGACGCCGTTGCGCTCCAGCCCGCACCCGGACGGGGTGTGTGTTTAGGCATGATCTTCGGAAGACTCAGAGTCAGAGTTGGGACGGCCGACGTCTTAGAGGCTGAAACCGAGGAGGACAGCGCAGTCGAGGTCGGTGTCGAGTCGATGGTCACGGTCGACACCGTCGACTTGGTAGACTCGGTATGCTTCTTTGGCATAAGTTTTTTCGGGGCCGAAGAGGTGGAGCGCCCCGACTCCGTACCGGCCTTACTTGCAGCTGACGAAGATTTTTGGGAGTCATGCAAAGTGCCCGAGACCCCGGACTCTATCGGAGTTAAGTCAATAAGCTCCGAAGTGGGAGTTAGAGCCTTTTCCATGAGGGCGGTACGCAACCGGGCCAAACGGTGACGAAGGGCCGGGCGAGTGAATTTGGTGCAATGTTCGCACGAAGACGGTTTATGGGATTCTCCCAAACAATATAGACATTTAGAGTGACCGTCAGCAAAGGGCAACTTATTTGTGCAGGCAATACAACGTTTAAACGGGCCCGACTGGGCCATAAACAAGTTAAGGGCACTAGAGAAGCAAACTAAAATTATCACAATTTTTTTTTGGTGGGGAGGGAGAGAGAGGGAGGGTAGAAGAAGGAAAGGGGTGAACCCCCCCCCCGAAACAACCCAAATAAACTTATCTCCCTTTCTAATGCAGCAACAGCCGAAAGCGATGTAGCCATGGCGGCAGCAAAAAGGAACTGAGGAGAGAAGGGCGCCAACGCTGGAGCATGCGTGGTGGGGATTGCATCAGTTCAAGATTTCAGCTTGTGATTGGCCGATCGGCAGCGCGGCCACACTGCATAACCCAACGGTGGGAATGCATGGAATTCCACGAAGGAGAACTGGTTTTAGGCTGGTGGCCAGATGTGGCCAGAGGTGCGTATGTGATGAAACCGCTGGGTGCGACTATCCCCTGCCATGCTGCAAAGACTTTTTCTATGTGCGATTTGAATCCAGCCTTAGAATGGCTGTAGATTTTGGCAGCATTTTTCAACCACTCTGCCGCGGCACACTAGTGTGCCATGAGATATTGTCTGGTGTGCCGTGGGAAAAATTCCAGTTTCATCCGTAACATGTGGCTTCGGCTCACAAATAGACCAATCATTATAGTCTATGAAATAATAAAGTAATTATAAAATAATTTCTTTGTGTTTAGTTGATTCCTATTTTATTTATTTTTATTTTATTGAATTTCTACCCCGCCCATCTAGGCCTTCCTACTCTGGGCGGCTGAGAATTCAAGAGAATTACTTTATATATAGTCAATATAGGCACAGAGTTAATTTTTTTAAACATTTTCTAATAGTGGTGTGCCTCATGATTTTTTTTCATGAAAAAAGTGTGCCTTTGCACAAAAAGGTTGAAAAACACTGTGCTATGGTACCCAGATACACAATAGCTCAAGGATAACAGAATGGGCTTCTTTACTGAAGGATGGAGAGGGAGAGGGCTAAATTGTAGTGAAGAGAGAGATATACAGAAGCAGGAGGCAGAGGTCCCTTTCCCGATGTAAGATGAGTTATGAGGGAGGCAAAAAGGAACTCACAGGGGCGAATTACAACGTCCAGATGTGTGCAGATGTGGCCAGACGTGATTTCAGGTGACTCGTGGACTGTCCCCAAGGGACAGATGTGATTGTGCGCTATTCCAATTTTGGGACTTTCACACACACACACACCCGACCGGTGCCAATTTGGATTCACAAGCCGTGCTCCCTGGCTCGGGGATCGACTTGGGGATTGTGATTTCCCGCTAGAGGTTTTTCCCTTCTCTGCACTAACGGAGGCCTGAATGGAATGGGGTTCAAGGGTGGGCAAAGGAAATTGTATCAATTTGCTCAGCGTGGGAAGTAGGTCAAACTATATTGCCTATGAACAGTGAATGGGTCATGGGAAGAAAGCAACTGAAGTCGGTTATTTCAGGTCAGCCTAAGTGTTCCCATTGAAGCAGAGTTGCCTGTTTTAAAAAGGGAGACAGGGTTTTTCTTTTTAAGGAAGAATCTTCCTTTTTGCGGTTTTGGTGTTTCATGGCTGGGGACCCAATGAAATGCCTTTACACATCTGCTCCTTACTCATGAGTAGATATAATTTTGTTCTGCCCAATTTCTTTATTCTCTGACTCCACAGATCCCTCCCTGGCCAAGGCAAGCACCCAGTCACTCCACATGCTGCCCTCTATTGGCAGAGACTGGGGTGGGGTGCAGGGTGGTGATACAGGATGTCAGGCAAAGTTCATGGCCCCCACATACAAAGAATTAACATTTAACTGAGAGGCTCCAATGCCAGCCTGGCCTTTGTAATCCTGATTAAGGAAGAAGTAGAGTGCAACACACACACAAGGCTATCCAAAACTTTCTTTCACCTCAGTGGCATAAGAAGGGGTGGCGGCGCCTGGTGACAAGGCCCCAATTGGGCGCCCACCTCCAGTGCATGGGGGGCGGACAAGAGGGGTGCAGGATTGGGGCAGGGGCCCCAATTCTGCACCCCTAGAACCCTGCGCCTGGGGCAAATGTCCCCCTTTGCCCCTCCTAGTTACGCCCCTGTTTCACCCCCTCCATTGCTGTTCTGTGGAAGCTCTCCAGAAGAGGCCCTTGCCATAGCAGGATTTGCCTTCCTCCCCAGCAGGAGGGAGACAGGCGTCCAAGCACTGGTTCAGTCTTTGTGCTTGCAATGGTGTTCAGACTGGGCACACTTTGCAGTAGTGTGCAAAAACGCACACGGGAGGCACCGGGCTGCAGCTTGTGACATGCAGAGAGGTTTGGGAACTGAACTCATTGGTGGTGGCCTCTACACCTCAAAGGGGGACTGTCAGGGAAAAGGCTGGTACCCTGGGCTCTCCTGGCCCCTTTGGGTTTAGCCAAACTTTCCTTTTTAGGGTAAGTATCTCACAGCGCCGTCAATACCTCAGTTCTCGGACTGCAGGTGTGACCCCTGTGGACCTCTATATGGGTAGCACTGAGAATGATTGCTTTAAAGCCAATCTTCTCACACATGACTGAGGCAAAAATACTTATGGCCTGGATTAGGTTCCTTGCTCTCTGTTTCCAAAAGGATGACAAGGTGTTTTGTCATTAAAAGGTTTTATTTAGAAAAGTATCAAAAATCAAAAGTCCAAAAGTAGTAAAAAGCATTTTAAATTGGATACACGTTTGCAAGCCAGAAAATATGAAAATCACTGTCTATCTATTCTAGTCTAGAACTAGGTGACTTTCCCTAAGCCTAAACAGATTTGCAGTTCCATGGCAGAATCAAGCTAACACATTCAACTCACATACAGTCCCAGTTAAGAATCCTACATCCTGCCCGCAGTGACATAGGTATTCAAGCCCTAAAAATCTATAGAACATACATTTTAGCTACATATTAAATCCTCCATCTTTCCATCCCCTTTTATCCCACTGTCCAATCAGCTGTCAGGAATCAGCATAGGATTACATATGCATTAGCCCTGGCACACCCTTTCCACACAAAATCCATGTATAAGGTTGAGGTGACCCTTCCAAAATGGTGACATGTTGTTATGGCAAAGACCGCCTACGCTGGTATCTGTCCTCCCTGATACAAGGTTTCCTTCTGCAGACAAACTGGCAACACTCAAGAACATAAACACATGCATGGCATAACAAGTTCAGTTTGACCATAACATCTTTCTGTACAGACTTCCACGTTCACATTTTCTGACTACATGTTCTAACTGCCACTAGCTAACTAATTTCTTGACAGGACCCAGCGACCTCCAGGGGGTGGTCTGGAAGGTGCCCCTTTCTGCTGCCTGGGGCCCATGAGGGTCCCACCCTACCCCACACCGAGCAGGCACTGGCCTAAGCTCCTAGTGTCCCCACACCCCAATTGGCCAAGTCGGAAAGAGGGCCCTCCTGGGTACTTTGGAAAATAAACACTTCTGGCTCCTTGCTTCCCCTCAAGAGCGGCTACAGAGGAGAAGGGCTTGGAGAGCTTTGCCATGGCAATGAAGCCACCTCCGCCTCTGCTGCCTCACCAGAGAGCCAGTGAGCGAGCAGGAAAGAGGAGCCGAGGTGAAGGTGGTGGAGGAGGAAGAGGAGAAGGAGGCCAGCCTGGTGGTTCAGAAGAAGCCCACCCTTCAGCCCCTGCCTCCCACCAACTGGGTCGTCTTGACCTTGAAGGGATCTTGGGCATGAGAGCCCTGACCAACATCCACAGGCAAGGGCACCCTTGGAGCAGTTGTTGGGTGGCGGCCGCCTCTCTCTCTTCCCCTCTCCTTGGTATTCTTTCCACTGCTTTCCACCCTTTTGCCTCAGGGGAAGGAGTGGCTCTCCCCTCCCTCCCTCCTCCAGGGGGAAAAAGAGGAGGGAGGAGGCCTGTCCTGGGGGAACTACGAAGAAGCCCTCATAAAAACTCTTTTCAGGAACTGGATTTCCCACCCCACAGCTTGTAGAAGTAGGACGGGCTAGGAATGACACTACACACTTGCAGGGATTTTTTTTTTTGAGAGCATATTGTCCAACAGAGGCAAAACCCCTTGAAACAGACATCCCATTCTGGTTGGTGAGTTCTGGATCTCTGGCGAAATCCCTTCTCCTTTAAGTGCAGTGGAAGTACAGGATTCCATCCAGGAGAATCTCTCCAAGTTCCTCAGATAGTCCACTCTTCTTCCTCCCCACCTTATTTGTTCATTTTTCCCAGGGAAGCTGCCCAAATCCAGTACAAATTAGATGCAATTGTTCCTCCCCTTCCCTTGGGAGGATGCATAGATTTCCTCTTCGCTCCCTGCGATGGGCACCTGGGCGCTGGCAAAGCCTCTGAGGTGTGACTCATGGAAGCATGGAGCTCAGCCCCGGGGGTGCCTTTGGGGGTCCTGAGCAAGCAAGAGGACAAGACCTGAGACTTGAGGATGCAGGCCCTGCACAGAGAGAAGATTCCAGCTGGGGTGGCTTGAGTGGGGAGGGGGTGCCCTCGCCTTACTGCCTCTTCCCTGCCTCCTTAAAGGTTTAATGCCATATCAGCTGGGTGAGTCTCAGAAGCGGAGCTTTCCTCGAAGGCAGGCAGTCTCTGACAAAAGTGGAGGACCAACGGCCTGACATTCAGCTGGAGTGAAGATGGTTAAGTCCCTCCTGGGTTTCCAGATGGGGCTCCCTCCTGTCTCAGCAAGTGGGAGGGAGAGGGGGGGCAGCTTTCCTCCTCTATACTCCAACAATGCTTCATTGATCTGAAAAAGCGGGCCAACTGGGATCTCCGTGGTCTGCTTCGTTGCTCAGGGGCACTGGGTGGATCTCTCTGAATGTTGCGGACATGACAACCCCTCCCCAGGCTATAATTATACCCACCACCACCAGCGGCAGCATCTGCCGCCCAGTCGATTCAGGCTTATGGAAACCCTTTTCCAGGGTTCTCCAGGTGAAGATGACACAGGTATGATTTTCCCTTCCCTTCTTTGGGGGGGGGGCACCCTGGAACCCCCGACCCTCGGTCCCACTGTCCTTGCAGGGAGGCCTTGCCCTGACTGTATTGACCCCTAGGTCTTGCCCTGACTGTATTGAGCCCTGAGTTTCTCTGGTTTATATATTATTTCACTCAATTGATTTGCTATATAATAATTTCTAAGATTAGGTATACCTATACCTCCTTCCTTTTGCAATTTATACCAAAAAAATTATTTAATCTGGCTTTTTTATTACCATTACAAAATATATCTATAATTCCTTGCCAACTCTTAAGTTCATCTTCTGTTAAATACACTGGTAACATTCTAAATAGAAAATTAATTTTTGGTAATATCTTCATTTTTATCAATGCTATTCTGCCAAACCATGATAAATTTAGTTTGGCATATTCTTGTAATTTATTTTTTAATTCTTCTTTCAATTTTCTAAAATTATTTTCCTTAATCTTTTGCAAACTTTTTGTCACTTCTATCCCTAAATATTTAATATATTTGCAGTCTTCTAAACCATACTTAAAAATATCATCCTCTTTCTTGTTATGATTAAATAGTAAAGGTAAAGGTAAAGTCTCCCCCGCACATGCGTGCAAGTCGTATCCGACTCTAGGGACCGGTGCTCATCTCCGTTAGAAAGCCGAAGAGCCAGTGTTGTGCAACTCCATGTACATGTGGCAGGCATGGCACACGGAACACTGTTACCTTCCCGCTTTTTTATGGCGGTACCTATTTATCTACTTGCATTTGCATGCTTTCGAACTGCTAGGTTGGCAGGAGCTGGGACAAACAGCGGGAGCTCACTCTGCTGTGCGGCACCCGGGATTTGAACCACCAACCTTGCTGACTTTGCAGCCAGCAGGCGGCGCCTTAGCCCACTGAGCCACCGCGTCCCACACATAATTAAATAGTAGAACATCCAATTTCTGCCAATTTACACACAAACCAGTTATTTCTACGAACTTTTCCAAATGTGTTTTAATTCTTGGAATATTTTCTACTGGGTTCCTTACAGGGGCGTGTGATGGGCTGTGTGGGTTGCCTGGTCGCTGAGGCCGTCTCCCCGTCCCGAAAAGACAGTCTCTCACGTGCAGCCGGTTCAACATGTTTATTAACAATTCCAGTGTCAAATACAACTTTATCATCCTCTACCCTCTCCTCCAACAGGGAGGGGGTGGTCAGCCACCATGAACGATCAACAGGTTTCAACAGTAACTCCGATGGGGAGCTAGTCCCGATACTGCTTGTCTCGCGGTCGTCAAAGGGGTTCATCCCTTTGCATACAGAGGGTCCCCGGGGAGGAGCGCCTACTCCGCGTCCCTCCCCCTCCGGACTCTGAACGGGTTCCCCCATGACTCTCCACCTCTCCCCCCTGGAGCTCTCTCCTGCCCCCTTATATCCTCACCCCTCTCGGCGGGAAGGCTTCCCATTGGAGCGTGAATTCCCGCCAAGACTTCAACTGCTCCCGTGTTTGAATCCACTAACTCTCCCCGGGACTCCCATTCTCTTGCAATGGCCACAGCGGATAAGTGTCGACGGGGGGGCGACGCGACTCCCGAGGGGCTGGGCTCCGATCCCTCACAGGGCGTAACTAGGGGGGGCAAAGGGGGACATTTGCCCCGGGCGCAGGTTTCTAGGGGCGCAGAATTGGGGTCCCCGCCCCAATCCTGCACCCCTCTGCCAGCCCCCACCCATCCCAACGAGCAACCGCGGGATCGTCCTGCCTGTGGCTGCCGGTGCCGGTGCTCTATTGCTCGCCCCACCCACCCGCCTGCCAGCTGGGAGTGGGGGGACCAGTGCCCGCCCCGCTAGTTGGGCCGGGCGGCGCAGCGGCGTGCGAGGCTGCGGGTCGGGCACGCGATCGTCCCTCTGGCAGGGCGAGCAAACGAGCACCCGCGCGAGGAAAGCGGCGGCTCCTGGCCCCAGCGGCTTTTTATTCTTATTTTTAAATCAAGGCCCTCGCGGGGCCGAAAAGCGTTCCCAGCCGCCGCCGACAACGAAAGGACCGCCCGCTGCGCCTCAGATGTTGCGAGGGAAGCGGCGGCTTCTGGCCCGAGCGGATGGTTTGTTCGTTTATTTGGGTTTTTTAAAATCAAGCAGCGGCACTGCTGCAGCAGCAGGCGCACAGGGGGGCGCGCGGAACGCTTGAGCCAGCCAGCCGGGACCGGCGGGGAGGGGTGGGTTTCCCACGCACAGCCCCGGAGCCGCGCTAGACGACCTCTCTTCTGACGGTGCGGGCGCTTGCTCTCTCAGCCTCTCGCGGCGGCCAGGGTGGCGTCTCCACGGCGCGAGAGGCTGAGAGAGAGAGCGCCCGCGCCATTGAGAGAGGTCGTCTGGCACGGCTCCGGGGCTGTGCGTGGGAAATCAAGGCCCTCACGGGCAAATGCTGGAGGGGGGGCGCCAAACTAGGACCTTGTAACCGGGCGCCGCAACCCCTTCTTACGCCTCTGGTTCCTTATAGTTAAAAGAGCATCATGTGCAAATAAGTTAATTTTAATTTTTTCCTTCTTCCCCCATCCCTTTAATTAGATCATAATTTCTTATTGCATTTGCTATTTATTTATTTATTTATTTATTTATTTATTTATTTATTTATTTATTTATTTATTTATTTATTTATTTA
>JAIOUR010654108.1:0-14354 GCA_020711275.1 Calotes versicolor
TTATAAGCCCCTATGACCCTCCCCTTAAACAAACATACTGGCAATATATTGAAGAATATTGAAGAATTTAGCTACATTTTAAATACCCCACAATTTACTATGATTTTTTTCACTGTGCTTTTTCTTTTAACAAAAAGAAAAACTTAATTTTAATAAAATGTAGCCTGTTCTACAAAATAATGCAACAATGAAAATTGTTGCACTCTGCTATCCTGGAGGGTTTCCAGGAGCAGAAAAAAGTTTTTTTTGGAAAAGAACAGAAGAATTGTAGAGGACTGAGATGATCTTGGAAGTGCAATAAAGAAGGCCACTTGATTCCTATTCTGTGTTTCGTAATGGACAATCCTGAATTACTTTTAGAATAAAGCATGTAAAACTAACCCCACTTCTTGAATGCTGAATTCATTAAATAAAGTGGAAAGAGAGTTCCTGCCTTTCTTGAATTGGTGATGATTATAAGGATATTTGAAGAATGTATAAGAAGGGGTTCATAGGATGATGTTACAAAACTTAAGAGCAATTAGAACTGAAACCTATGTCCATATTCTGTATTTGAGCAGATGATGCAGCTGGTTATTTTAGTAATTTGGGGTAAAACTTTAAATATTTTTCATTTCAGTTGTTTTGACAAATAAAGTCTTTATCAGTTTTAAGGTGCATGAAGTCAATAGTTATTTATCCTGAAAGATCGCACAAATGTAAAAAGAATTTTTTAAGATTGTAAACATCTCAATACGTTAGTAAGAATAGGCCACATAGCTCCCTTCTTTTATTTAATCTCAGTAGTGTTTCCCAGTAACAGTGTTGATAACTACGTGGGTTGTATCTGGATGTACTAAGCAGTATTTCTCCAAGGTCATATAGAGTTTTATGGGTTGGTATTTGTAGTTAAGCACAAGTCAGTAAACATAATTCAGAGATAGCAGAACACTTCTGTGCAATAAGAAAAGGATGCTATCTAGTTTCTTCTAAAACAGATTTCTTAGGTATGCTGTATGCTTACATTGTAGCATTGTATTCAAATTAAACATGAATTCTCGCTTCATGAACACTTTTTATATAAATAACCTGGTTTCATTATAATTTCATTGTCAATAAATGGGAAAGTAATATTTTGTTTCTTTTAACAAGAGTATACATATATTTTAAAGTATGTTTTAGGTGATTGAATCGAATAGTAGTACAAATATGTGTAGAAAAGTTATTCTGATATATTCGGTGGCAGTTGAGTAAAATGGAAAGTCTAGTATTCTTTTTATGAAAGTTATTATTTGTTTGATATTAAATGTGGAAATTGCCTTAATGTGGAGTTCTTGTAACTTGTAAAACCTGTTTTCATTTGTTTTTTTTTTTTGTTTTTTTTTATAGAGGAAATAAAAGCAGAAACTGGAAAACAAAGGTACTTTTCTTTTTATTGAGCATGTATAGTTTGATCTCTTGGTTGTGTTTTAAATATACACAGCACCCTTTATACAGAAAATAGATTGGCTATTGCATTTTTTCAGGTAAGAATTTACAAACTACCTGTTGAGCACTAAATTGTTCATGCCTGAGATACAGCAAACTATGCTGAGATACAGCAAACTAATACTAAAGATATCAAACCCTTCAGTTGCAGCATGCAAAAGCAGAGGGAAAATACTTGAGTAGTTTAATATGTTCAGAAATCACCTTGTCCTTTTCTAAACAACATGGCTTCAAATTATAGCCAGAAAAGATGTCAAGTGTGTCAGTGTGTTATTGGATTAATGAATGTTCTGGATAAGAAATATTTATATTTTCTTCATTTGTTTTTAGGTATTAATATGGTTACAAAACTGTCTTCTGATGTAGAATTCTATCTCTAAAAGGGTCACTGTCAATATGCAAGTTACATGATGTAACTTGTTACATCATCTAATTTGCATAGCAGCGAGGACAACAGGACACTAGCCATTCATCTTTTATTCATAGGCAGGGGCGATGGCAGCATGGCCAGCTCCCAATGAAGGAGTGAGAAAAGGTGGGGAAGCCAGTGGGCCAGATAGCTTAGTCAGTGCTTCCCCCCTCCTGCTGCCATCATGCTCCTGCACCTGCCCACCACCAGATGGGACCGGGGCCGGGGGCAGATGCGGCACCTGATGCCAGAGGGACAGACCGAGACAAGGCATCACTCTCCAGCTGCCTCTCCCTGGCCTCGCTGGTGTCCCTCTCACCTACGACCAAGTTTCGATCATCCCACTGTTGGCGTGGGGGAAATCACCAAAGGGGATTGGGAGGAGGAGAGGGGCACAATTGACTAAATGCCTAGTCTCTTAATATTGGTTCTTCAGTAATAGAAATTATCTTAGTCTCACACGGTGGCCATTTCAAATTAAAAATGAAGCAAAATTTAAGTCTTGTCTAAATGTCGCGGTATATAAATTAAATAAATAAATAAATATAACTTTTTAATGTTCCTGTAACTTGTTCATGAGGCAAATCCTTCCATTTCAGATAGCCTTTGAAGCAGTAAGTGAGGATGTCAGGAATGCTTAAACTTAGGGATTTTCAAAAGTTTAAAATGGTTTTAAATTGTCTTAAATCTTATAAAATACATAGTGATTAAGTGCGGATATTTAATATTGACATTTTAAACTCTACTGTCTTTGCATTATTCTATTCAGCCCTCCTCATGGAGAAGCAAAACCTGGTTCAAGCACTCTTCCACCAGTGAAATCAAAGACAAGCTTCATTGAGGCAGACAAATACTTTTTACCTTTTGAGTTGGCATGCCAGTCCAAGTGTCCCAGAATTGTTAGTACGTCATTAGATTGTTTACAGGTCTGTACTGAATTACATTTTCTTAAATTGTTACTTAAGTTTATGGTTTCCTTCTCTTCTCTTGAAAGTGTTATATTCCTAGATAATGCCATGTTGATATTTTCAAATGTAAGCTATAAAATTGTCAGTTTGGAAGAGCATGTCTTCTTATTATGTATAAATAAAATTAGATTTGGTAAGAATTATTATTACTGAGTATAGCTGGAATTCAGAACAGCCTTGTTAAGATGCCATGTCTGTTCCATAGAGTTCAAAATGTGCCACAGGCTCCCATGGCCTTCTTTTCTCATTTAGCTGTGCTTTCCTGTGCTTCCTGGATTGTGATAACCAATCAATGGTGCTTAAATCATACTAGCTTTTGTTGCCAAGACCAGTGGGTTAGACTCCAAATTCCAACAAGGAACTTGCCTGAAAACACAATTTCTGATTTGGAGGGGAACTATGGCTAAATTTCTGTTCTGTAAGTTACAGTGCATAAGACCGATAACTTGTTTGGATTTGGTGATTTTTCAGAGGTTAAAGATTTCCGATTGGACTTTTTCCCCTGAAGAGGAGCAATGGAGGCGTTGGGATTCAGTGGGAGGATGGGGACGGTAGACTAATTTTTAAAAAGCATGCCACCATGATAAAGTTTCTGCTAGTGATGGTATGGTGGGGTTTGCTTTGGTAATTCCCCTACATCACACAGCTTCCAGTAGTTTTCCAACAATTCATGGTATTCCGCAAGGAAGAATAAAGCAGAAATAGGTAATTTTTATTTCTTTTACTTTATTAGTACTACATACCTAGCTAAGCCATGTTATAATGTGAATTATAAAGCATGTAGTATGCTTTCTAAAAAGTTGTGGCTGACGCTATCTTCAGCCCTGAGTGGTGTAACGTATGGAACCAGATTGCTACCTTTGTGTAATAGTAACTCTAACTTGACTCTTGTTCAGATGGCATATGAAAAGTGTTTACTGTGAGCTGTTGAAGAGAAAAACACCATTTCCTGCTCTTGTCTCTTTGGCTCCATTGTTGCTAATTTATTACAGACTAGTTGTTTTGCCTGCCAGAAGGCAGGCTTGGCGACAGCCACCCAGGTCCCCCTCAGTGCCCCCCTCGGACTCTTGCCGGGTGCGTGGCCACCTCTGTCGCGGCCCGTTCGCCCGCCCTTCTCTCCTCCACCAGTCTCTGGCCGGTCACTCAAGTCTGTGCCGCAAAGAAGTTCACCCCTGTGTGATTGGTACACGGGGTGAACTTCCTTTCACCACGGACAACTCTCCTCATTACCTCTTTATTAATAGAGATGCTTTAGGCAAAATATATGCTTACCCTCCCTGGAAAGAAAAATATATTTTAGGTCATAGCTGCTCTTTTGTTTCACTCCCAGAAACTCATAGCTTATGGACATTTGACTGGCAATGCTCCCGATAGTACAGCTCCTGGGAAGAAATTGATTGATAGAATTATTGAAACAATATGTGGCTGCTTTCAAGGTCCTCAGACAGATGAAGGAGTTCAACTACAGATTATAAAGGTAAACTTACTCTTGCGGGATATTTCTCATACTTCTAACTATTTACTGTATAATTTGTCCTTGCAGTTATTGTAAGTAAAAAGGACAGTACCTTGTGATTCGTATATAAGAGGAGCCTTGTGGCACAGCAGTTAAATGCTGAACTGCAGCAAAAAAACAAACAAACAAAAAACACCTTGCTCATGACCTGGGGTTCACTTCCCAGGCTAGCTGACTAAAAGTTAACTTAGCTTTCCATCCTTCCGAGGTTGGTAAAATGAGTACCCAGCTTTCTGGGGGGTGCAATGTGTAGCCTGATAAATTAAATTGTTCAGAGAGTGCTTTAAGTGCTATGGAGTGGTATATAAGCAGAACACTTTGTTTTGCTTTATATGGGCTAAAGTTGAAACTGAAAATGTTTAATGATGTGGTTAATTAGTTAATACATATTCCTTAAGGTGTGTGGTTAATTTCCGAAAAAAGCAATTTACAGGGCCTCCAGGTCAAGTGAAACTGAGCTATCCTTTTTAACGTCACACTTAGAAATTGGGTGGTGACTATAATTCTGGTGAACAGGCAGAAAGATGATTGTGGCTGTCAGCCTCATCATAAAGCTGTTGGAAGATGAGAAAAATAATGTTGTCACGTGGTCAGTGCATTTGAAATTGACAATGACTGTTAACACTAAAAATGAGCAACCTTGCGCAGAAAATGAGAAGGCCTTTTTACATTTTGCAATGAATTGATGGGAGTCATTCTGAAACTGACACACAATTGCAAGTCCAGTGAGTGTCAGCACTGATCAACAGGAAGACAGGAATAGTGTATACCAAAGACTAGTATTAATGGGCCAATAAATATACCTTTCTTGAACACTTTGAGTCCTGAATATTTGTTTATTTGAAGTATTATATATGTGCAGCAGCTAAATTGTGATCTGAATATCCTATGCCTTGATTTACAAGATGCAGTGTTCAATTGCCTGTCATCTCTCCATTGATTTTCCAGTTTACCTTTAACATTTTAACTTATTGATTATGTTTAGTTCTTTTAATTGTTGCATTGTTTTATTCACTCAGAAAAGAGGGATTAAAGTGTAATCACTAGAACCATTACCTTCAACTTTACTTTTCATTCTAAATATTGGTAGGAAAATAATAAATGTATAGTAGTACCTCTTATAATGTTTGCTTCATTCAAAGTTGGTTTCATATAATGAAGAGGCTTGAAAACTTTAGCATTGCTGGTACAGTGAAAACAAACATTATACGAGCAATGTTTCCCACCCCCACCCCGCCAGTCACTCACTCTCTTCCCTGGTGTGGGAAGGCCTGGATCAGGTTCCTGCCACCACCAGCAGCCTTCTCAGCTGTTGCGCTAAGATCTCTCTGTGTAATAGCTGATCGGTGGTGAGCAGGCCCAAGGAAGCTGGTGGCGGTGGCAGGGACCCTATTAGAGCCTTCCTGCCATTGCTGAAGGCTTCCCTGGGCCTGCTCACCACTGATCAGCTGTTTTGTGGGAAGGCCTTTTATCTCCCAGTGCAACAGCTGATCAGTGGTGAGGTTTCCCAGAGGAATTTATTGGAAACTGATTCATCCAGGGACGGACCTCAGGGAACAATTTAAATTGTTACTTTCTGAATTAAGGCCCCGTTTCAAATTAAGACAGACCATGGGTAAAACAGTTGGATGTGCCACTTATGTACGTCCTAATGTTGGACACACATATACCAGAACATGAAGTAAAATGAAATGGAGTAGGGCTCTTTGTACATTATTTCTGAGTAATTAAATGACTGTACTTCTAATGTTACTTTTTTAAAGGCTCTCCTAACAGCAGTAACATCTCAACACATAGAGATTCATGAAGGAACTGTGCTGCAAGCTGTAAGAACATGTTACAATATCTACCTTGCAAGCAAAAATCTCATAAATCAAACTACAGCTAAGGCTACTCTTACACAAATGTTGAATGTCATATTTGCACGCATGGAAAACCAAGCTGTAAGTATTTTTACATTTCATATTAAGAATGATTTCATATGCTACTTGAAGCTCTAGTGTTCCTGTGTACACATTTAGGCTGGTTTACCAATCTTATTGATGTTTTATACTCTGAAGTATATGAATTAACAGATGTGTCTGTTCTGATTAGAGATGGGTACTGTTTCATTTTGTGGGGGGACGAAATGGGGGTGATGAAACAGAGGGAAATGGGTTGGAACTGACCCTCCCGTTCCAAAGGAAAATAAGCCATTCTCTTACCTGGTTTTGGTGTGTGCAGGGCAAAGCTCCAACTAGGAAGTAAAGTCCCACAGCGTCATTTGATGCTATCCAACTGGCAGCTGAGCAGGGACCGGCATCATCCCAGCTCAGCTGCTGGTTGGATAGCATCAAATGATGTTGCAGGACTTTACTTCCTAGTTGGAGCTTTGCCCTGCACCTCTTGTTCTGATTTATTAGTTTTCCTTCAATACATGACTAATGCAGACTCACTGAATTTGTTCCTAGCTTCAAGAAGCCAAGCAAATGGAGAAAGAGAGACATCGGCAGCAGCACCATCTTCAGCAGTCGCCCTTAAGCCATCATGAACCTGAATCGCCTCAGCTAAGACATATTTCAGAGCAGACTGTTGATCAGTTATCCCAAGATCATGAAGGGGATATGGACCATCACACCAATGATGTAGATAAAAGCCTTCAGGAAGATACAGAAGCAGAAAATGGGTCTGATATTTCTAGTGCAGAAAATGAACAAACCGAAGCCGATCAGGCAACAGCAGCAGCAGAAAGTAATAATGGGTGGTGTGGTCAAAATGGGGTCAACATGTGTATACAGTCTTATTCCTTTAAGAAGCAATTATATTTGTTTTAATTCACTAAGACAACTTGAAGATTTCAGATCGTCAGCAAACCTTGATGCTAAGCTTTGCAAAGCTGCTTCATAGAGACAGCATCATCCTTAGTTGCTTTCTTTAATTGTGTTTAGGTATTTGCTATGAACTCAGAAACAATAAATACAAAGATAAACTCATCCATTTAAGAGCATTTTGTAATTTATAGGACAGGGAATCTTAATACATTTGACTAATATATTGCCTGTTTTTATTTTGCAGCACTATCGAAAAATGACACAGGGGCATATGATGGAGAAAATGATCAGTGTGAAGAAACGGCACAAGATGTTGTTCAAAGTATAGTCCAGGAAATGGTGAACATAGTAGTAGGAGGTAGTATGCTTGCCTTACTACACATTGCAGAATTGAAAAGGGGGAATTCCAAGTACCTTGTAAGAAGATATGGTAGTAAAGTGTTGATGTGTAACATGAGCTTTTATTAATAAATCCACTGTTGGGATCTAATGGTTCTTCTTGATTTTGGGTTGTTTGGCTGTGTTCTGGAGATTTTTCCTTCCTGACATTTCACCAGTCTCTGTGGCCAGCATTTTCAGAGAACAGGAGCACAGGGAGAATCTCCAGCTCTCTGCCTTCCCACCCTCTGGAAATGTTGACCACAGAGACTGGTGAAATGGCAGGAAAGAAAACCTTCAGAACATGGCCAAACAACCAGAAAAAGCCACAACAACCAAATTAACTTAGATTGGTACTTCTGTTTAAAATACTGTGCATCATTGAAGATAGTTACACTTCTAATGTAACGTACCTTGACTAATAAACCATGATTTATTTAACTGGAATTGATATTGTGTGTCTTTCCCATCACCAAATGTATGAAATGCTTTTAAATCACTCTCCTTTTATACCTGAATTGAGAAACTGTGCTTTGATGGAACTTTGCACACCATGGTTTATTAGTATGAGATTCAATGTTCATTGTATCTTACAGAAGTTGCTAGTTTCCTTATTTTTTTTCTGTCACCTTTATAGAACTTCAGATATTGAAGAAATAGATTGAAAAGCGCTTTTAAAAAATATCTCTCAAGCATCATCCTTTTTAGCTGAATTGATGCTCATATGGCTAAAGCAAGAAGAAAACTGTTTTGAGGGAGATCATATTTTATTACCTTGAAGGGACAGGGTATTCCAATAAAATAATTGATCCAGTTCGAGTTACCAGTATTTGACAGCTTGCTTCTTTTTCTCTCTTTTTCTCTTTCATTTGTGAGAATTTCACAGCAGCACAATTTTCCTTATTTTCTGAGATGTTTAATGAGACGCTTAAACGCACTGGCACTTAAAATGTTCATTCAGAGTTAAGGAAAATATTGTGAATGTTTTAATGTGGCCATGTTCAGGTCTGAAAGATTGATCAAATCGAGTATAAAGATTTGTTCATATAAAGAATTTGTACCTATAAATAATGTACAGATTAGTTACAATTCAGTTAATTAATGTTACAAAATATTTTACCGTTCTCCTTGAACCTTGTTCTTATTTTAAGACAAGCATTCCCTGACCCCATCGATCCTTTGGTATTAACAACATCTTCTGGATTGCCAGCTGTCCCAGTGAACATGATATTTTCCAGTCATGTCTTTAATGTTGAAAATTATTGTTCTGACATTAACTTGCTTTGTAGAATTGAATATAATTTGTAGTGTTGGCAAGTTAGGTTTTGTTCCTAATAGTGTACATTAAAGTTGAAATCATATGTTACCAGGAATGTTAGTGTACCTTATTTCTCTCTACATTATCAGTTGATGTCATTTGTTAAAGAATAACAAAACTTTGGGCTTTTTTCCTGTTTAGATGTAGGAGAGAGAACAGTTGAAAAGCCTATGGTTGATGGGCCAACTTCAGAAGATGGTAGTGACAGTGAAAATATCCAAGCAAATGGAATTCCAGGGACACCCATTTCTGTTGTTTATACACCATCGTTACCTGACGACAGGTTATCAGTCTCTTCCAATGATACTCAGGTATAAAATAGACATATGTTTACATTATATGCTTTTAGAATACAAATGGAGGCAAGCAGATCATTCAAAATGGTTTGAAATAATTGGCATTGCTTCAGTGTTCATACTGGTATGTAAAGCAGCTTGCATATGGTAGCAACTAGAGATGGACAAAGTATGAAGCATGCCATAACATAACCCTTCTCCCCAGCAGCCGAGATCATTTACCATGCTTTGCATCACATGGGACCTTTTACCCTGCCACTGTACCAATTGGCGCCAGAGCACCAGCTGATTCTTCCTGCCTCCACATGCAGTCAACCACTTGTTGGTTGTGCAGAGAGACTCTTCGTCCTCAGTAGAGGGTTGACTGCATCCAGAGGCAGGAAAAGTCAGCTGGGGCTCTGGTGGTGATTAGCGTGCCACCAGTGTGGAAGATCCCTGGTGCAAAATGGAGCCCAGTAAGTAGTCCAGGCAGCTGGGGGGAGGGGGCAGTGTGATTGCCCCTCCATGTTATGGTGGGATTTATCCATATGAAGGATGACGTATCCATCTCTAGTAGCAGCATTTATGCTAGCATACAGGTGACTTAACTTTAATTAAATTAATTTTAAGAATTTTAACTTGTGTATAAATTTGTAAGCAAAATTAGGAACAATGGTTTTATATTTCTATGTTTAGTTTTTCCCATGTATCTTCTAACAGTGATTATAGCTAAAGTAATATTGTTTTTCAATAAGCTACCTGTATGCGAGAAAGCTTGAGATTTAAGGTCATGTTTCATGAAGTGTGTGTAATTCTGTTACCTGTGCACGCAAGGGGTTTAACCCAGCAGGCAGCTCAGAAGAAAATCTTGAGGACATGCTTTTACTTCTCTTAATCATAAATCCAGAGGAATAAATGTATTATTGTGTTGTAGGAGAGTTAGCAGAGAGTATTTTAATAACTAACAGATTTATGAATGGTATAAGATGTTGTGAATTAAGGTTCATTGCATTATTAGGTACATGAAGTCATATTTTCATTTGTGATATGTGTATCCATGGTAACCTCACAGTTATAGAAGGTGGTGAGCGCTCCCAATGCTGAAATCATTCAAGAGGAAATTGGACAACCATCTATCAGATCTGCTTTGAGGATTCCTGCCTTGAGCAGGAGTTGAACTTTATGGCCTTAAAGGTCTCTTCCCTCCCTTATCTGTGGTTACCCTCCTAGAAACAATATTTACCACAATTAATCTTTTCTTTAACTATTGAACTATGAATGGTTTCTTCAATAATTCTGAATTGATTTCAGATCCTAGGTGAAACTGTTAGCCTTAACTATATTACTGCCAGTGCCACCAAAGTGCATGAACCTGATTAATAAAGGATGCTTCCTGTGCAAAAGAGAAGAGGCTCGAAGTGTGGACTGTATAATAATCCCAAGGAGGCTTACTGATTTTTTTCAATTTTCTGGGAGCAATCATTACAAACCTGCCCACTGGTTTACAAGATTGTGGTGTATTAGTCTTACGATTTTTCAGATTAACAATTAAATGTGACTAAATACTAAACTTAGCATTGCATTGTTTATTGTTGTTATGAGCTATCAAGTTGCTTATGAATTATGACAGCATAAAAAGGCTTTTCTACATATACGTAGGAGATATTCAAGGACTGGTTTACCATTTTCATCCCAGCATCTGAAATCATGTTGCTCTGTTAAACAGCCTGAATATGACAAAAACAATTTTCTCTTGCTTCTAGTTGGCTATTAACGAGTCTCTGCTGGGATTCTCAGTCATGTGCATGCACCCCCATAAACTGCATTGGTGGCTCATTAATTGCTGACAAAAAGTTAATGAATGTTCAAGTTCTTGCCTACATGCATAGCAAAGCAACAGATTTCAGCCTCTGTTTCCATGGGACATTTTTTCACTAGGGGATATTTAGATTGATATTTGTAGATTGTAATAATTACTCAGTATACTCCTAATAGTAAACAGGATATTGAAATATTTTAATTATTTAGGAATCTGGAAATTCTTCAGGACCTACACCTGGTGCTAAATTTTCCCATATTTTACAAAAGGATGCCTTCCTGGTATTCAGGTCACTGTGCAAACTTTCTATGAAGCCCCTGTCGGATGGCCCACCAGATCCAAAGTAAGTTGAGATTATTCTGTGAATACCGAAGTATACAAGTGGGGTGCTCACTAGCATAGTGACCAATGTGAAATCAATTTTTTAATATCCAGTGCTCTCTAAAACATTAATCTTATTGCATCATGTAAAAACAAAAGTAGAACATATGCCAGATAATTTGTCAGCACCTACTTCTGGGTAATTCCATATTCAAATTATCAAACATGAGACCATTCCCACATGACGCATTTCTAACATTTGTGTGGACGGTTGAATTGAGTCTGAGTAAAGATATCAGTTTTGGCCATCAGATAATACCATATTATAGAAACCAGGTGCTTATTCTACATACAGATTTTCTTTCTCAAAACAGATGCAGTAACAAGGTGATGGAAGAAGAATATTTTAAGGTTTTATGAAAACTTTGGGTCCTTCTTAAGGAGAAAGGCAGGATACAAATATTTTAAATAAAAATTAGTGAATAAATAACATTGGTCACTGTTGACTTATGAATGGGCAAATAAATTATGAGGTATAAATAGGGTTAAGTGGCTCCAGTTCACTGGGTTCAATCTCAGACCTTCAAGCAAAAAGTGATGGGTAGGAAGATCTTTAGAAGCACTAACAGGGTTAAACTAGACAATGGGTGAAGTCATTTTGTCATAGTTACACAGCACAAGATGTATACAGTGGTACCTCGACTTACAACTATTTCGAGTTACAACCAGCAGTGGCTGCAAAAATTTCCCTTGACTTACAACCACAATTTCGACATACAACCAAAAAGGCACAAAATTTTAACTGTCTTCACTTTTTTCCTTTCAGCTGACTATTGGTCAGTGAAGAGGCTGCTTCTCTGTAGCTCCTTCGCCCCCATGGTTAGTTTTGGAGAGAGACTGTCTGGTAGTTTAGGTTTTAAAACTATATCCTCTCCTGCCAAAAGCAGATGCATTAACTTCTTTTGCATTAGTTCCTGTGGGTTTCTAACTCTATTTAAGACCATCATCTATGTACAAATTAAGTTGGTTAGTAGAGGTACCATTGTATTTCTCATAGGAATGCATTGAAATCTAAAAATCACTTGTACCAATTAATAGCATTTCAATGCATTCCATTGGGAAACATTGTTTCGACTTAAGACCAACTCGAGTTAAGACCATTCTCTATGTACCAATTGTGGTCATAACTAGAGGTACCACTGTATGGGTGCCAGAAATAATTAATGTAATAAATTGAAAGTTTCCCATTCCGTTGTTTCAACTAAGGGATCCACTAGGAAATGAGTCATTTAGGAGTCTCAGGTGCAGAAAACTAACAGTGAAAAGAAAATCACTGTTAGATCACTGCAGGCAGTCCCAAGTCCAGCAATGGTGATCCAGCAATGATTTTTTTTACTATTATTAAGGGCTCCCCCCCCCCGCACACTCCTAGGCTTCCTGAGAGCAAAATGGAACCCTAAAGAGCACTGGAACATGGAATGGGAATATAAGAAACTTTTTATTAATTTAAAATAATTATTTCCATCACACATACCTATGTTGACTATGCCAACACCTTTTTGCCCATTAAGTTTATCATGCTTTTCGAAGAAGATATTCTCTCTCAAATTTCTCATAGGGCATGATATTCCCTACTTATTTTGCAAATGACATTGGAAGTTAAACACAGATTTAATTTGTAAATCTTAAACTTAGAGCGTGTTTATATCAGGAAACGATGCAGGGAATAAACATTCCACAACTGTAATTTCACCTGACATGTTTTGGGAACTGACAAGCTTAACATTTAGAGGATTGGTAAGAAGCACAAAGTGTTGTCCTAATAGTCACAGTCAGGGGTGTAACTAAGGGGGGGACAAGCACCATGGACAGCACCAATACTCCCATAGACTTCAATGCAATTGATGTTGCTGTCCATGGTGCTTGTCCCCCCCTTAGTTACGCCTCTGGTGACAGTGATAAGAGTATCATTTTTGACCTATATAAAGCAAGGGATGTATAAAATATCATCCCTTAACTAATGGTTTGAGTGCAGCCACTAATACCTTAATTGATTGATAATGTATGGATTGATTGGTTTTATTATTAGTCACCATATCCCTCTGGCTGAGAGAAAATTTAAGAGGTTTTCTGGAGAATGGAAAAATCACCAGAATCTGTTAAAATAACATTATCTTGTATTCCTAGGTCTCACGAACTGCGATCAAAGATCCTTTCATTACAGTTGCTACTATCCATTCTACAGAACGCAGGACCTGTTTTCAGAACAAATGAAATGTTTATCAATGCTATCAAGCAGTATCTTTGTGTTGCTCTATCTAAAAATGGGGTATCATCCGTTCCAGAAGTGTTTGAACTTTCTCTTTCAATATTCTTGACTCTGCTGTCAAATTTTAAAACCCATCTGAAGATGCAAATTGAGGTGAGATACTTTAAGTAATTTAGAGGCCTGGTTTGATCAGGGGTGTTGCTAGCCCCAGGAGACTTGGGCCTATTGGCATTTGATTAATGGCAATTTTTAACACAACATGTAATTTAGTTAAAATCACATGGAGAGCTTAAAGTGGACAGTAGCTATTTTATAGGGGAATTCTCGTCTGAAGGTGGGTGACAGCTTCTTCAGCTTTACAAATCATCTTATTTTGAACGAAACAAACAAATGCACTACAAGCTGTTATTAGTTACAAGATAAAAGAATAGACTGTAACTGTGATGCAAGCATTTTTATGTTATCCAGTGTGAGGAAATGAGATCTTCATGTTGATCTAGTACAGTGGTTCTCAAATAGTGGGGTGGGCCCCCCGGGGGGGCTCGAGGCTCTGTAAAGGGGGGTGCGGTACAGGAAAATAATGTTTGGATATATATATGAGCGGCATAAGAAATTAAATAAATAAATAAATAAATAAATAAATAAATAAATAAATAAATAAATAAATAAATAAATAAATAAATAAATAAATAAATATATTTCAAGGTTTTCCCAACAAGAAAAATGCTGATTTTTTTAAATGACTCTTTTCAGGCATTTTAGATACATATTGTCCTTGCAAAGAAGTCTTACAGTATTTAATAA
>JAIOUR010665193.1:0-14349 GCA_020711275.1 Calotes versicolor
CCAAAGGTGTCCTCGGACTTTCACGTCCGACAACCTATAATTTTACCGGCATTCTTCCCTCAACCACAGTCAGAGGCAGAGAGGAAATGTCATTTGGTGGATGTCCGTAGGGCCTTAGCCTTTTACGTCTCTCGTTCTAAGCCTTGGAGACGGTCTCACCGCCTTTTTGTCAGCTTTCAGAAGCCAAAACTAAGGCTGCAGATTTCACCCCAGACTATCTCAAAGTGGATGGGAAAGGCCATACGCCTTGCCTATAGCTTGGCGGGAGCTCAGGTACCGGCACATATTCACTCTCACTCTACTAGAGCGGTATCTACTTCACTGGCTTTTATGAAAGGGGTACCTGTGCAGGAGATTTGCAGAGCCGCCACATGGTCATCCCAAGCTTCCTTTGCTCTGCATTACCGCTTAGATCTTAGGGCTAGAACTGATGCTGCTTTCGGTCAGGCAGTCCTCTCCTCGGTCCTGGCATGACACCCCACCTCTGGTTGGGTGTGCTTGCCAGTCACCCAGTGTGTGCATCCAAGGAAGACCACGAAGAAGAACTGGGAGGTTACGTACCGTAAGTATCTTCGAGTGGTCATTCCTTGGATTCACACTCCCGCCCAGCTGACCCTGTGGCGTCATGCATGGCGATTCTTTCTGTTCTTCTTTTTCAGACAGCAGCGGCTGATCGGAACTGAGGAAAAGGGTGCCAGACCAAGGGACATGCGCAGTGGATGCACGGGAAGGACCAATCAGCTAGGAGCTTGGTAGATCCCGGAATCAGCGCCGGATGCACTGAAACCCAGCGTGTGAATCCAAGGAATGACCACTCGAAGAAGATACTTACGGTACGTAACCTCCCAGTTTTATGCAGTCTTTTGACTCCAGGATGCCTCTTGCATCCTTCCACTAGAGTGCTAGTTGAGTGGCTCCTCATTCTGCTTGGTAATTTTTGCATACTCCTCATGCTCAAGTGCATACTTTCCTGAACCGGATGCTGCCCAGCTCCTGTCTGCTTTCCCCCAGTTATCAGTTTAAAAGTTGCTCTGTCGTCTTTTTGATGTTGAGTGCCAGCAATCTGGTCCCATCAAGGCTTAAGTGCAACCTATCCCCCCTGAACAGGTGTGGCTTCTCCCAGAATGTCCTCCAGTTTCTGACAAATGTGAAACCCTCCTCTCGATACCGAGTCTGATCCACGCATAAAGGCCTCTGAGGTTTGCCTGCCTGGTAGGTCCTGCATGAGGAGCAGGCAGCATGTCTGAGAATGCTATCCTGGACGCCTGGGGCTTCAATCTTTTCCTTAACAACTTGAATTTGGTTTCTAGGACTGACTACTTTGCCTTCCCCACATCATTGGTACCAACATGTACCACAACCACTGGCTCCTTCCCAGTTTTCTCAATCAAGCTATCTATATTTCTGGTGATGTCTGCCACCTTCACAACTGGGAGGCAAGTCACCGTACGGTTTTCCTATGCATCGCAAAACCATCTTTCTATATTTCTAATAATTGAATTCCCTAGTACAGGGGTCTGCAACCTTGAATACTCAAAGAGCCATTTGATCCCAATTTTCTACAGAAAAGAAATCACCGGGAGCCACAAAGCCCCTGGTACTCTCATATCTGGTGGTGGAGACCAAATGGCCTGCTTGCGGGCTGCAAACCCCCTTAAAGTTTTTGTGCCCATGTGGCTTTTCCAGCTTCTCCCAGGGCCAGCTGCGCACCCATAAGGTGCCCCAGACCATATGACACTCTTCCTATGGACTCCTGTGGATTGGTGTCATGTGCTTCTTATTCCAATGCCTTTGTGACACACATTTTGAGCAACAGGGAGCCGCAGCAGAGGGATGAAAGAGTCACATGTGGCTCCAGAGCCACAGGTTGCAGACCCCTGCCCTAGTACAAGGAGTCTCTCTCCTGCAGTTGTTCCTCTCCATGCACCTCATCAATTGTATTTATTTTGTTCCTGTTGTCCATGTTCTTGTATCTCATCAATTGTGATAAATGAGAGATCATCAGGTGGTACCATTTCTTCTTCTGTACATTCCTTCTCAGATGTAATGAGGGGAAGATGCTCCACTGATTGAACTGACATGCAAGAGAATGCCTGTTAAAGTGATTTGGACAGATGAATGTCAGTATGCTTTTGATGTGTTAAAATTGCCTGATTCAATATCCAATTCTAATTCCCTCTAATTTCGATAAGCCTTTTGTGGTTTGAACCATCCTCAGACTAGCTTATGCGACCGCGTCCCCACACAGATCCCTTTCTCCCAAGCTGTTCCTGGGTTCTTTAACCAGTGTATTTCCTTTGAGGGCTGCCAACTGCATGTTGGATCAGTGCCGAGGGAATAAAGTATTCCTACCATAGGGGAGCCATGTGGCAACACTGTCCAGCCATCACGGGGTGCAAGGTGGGCTGCCTGCCTGGTGCTGTGGGTGCCTGGGTGTTGGGTCAGTGCCAGAGCAATAAAGTATTCCTAACACAGGGGAGCCATTGTGGAGTCCAGTCACCATGACTGGAGTGCAAGGCAGGCGGCCTGCCAGGGAATAATAGGTGCTGCCTGCCTGTTGGGTCAGTGCCAGGGAATAAAGTATTCCTTATACAGGGGAGATATGGGGCAATTCCGTCCAACCACCACGGGGTGTGAGGCAGGCTGCCTGGCGGTGTGAGCACCTGGGCCAGGGGAATAAAGTATTCCTACCACAGGGGAGCCATAAAGAAACTCAGTCTATCACGGTGCCTACAGGAACCTGTGTAAATACCCGCCAATAAGGGAGCTTGGGGCTCCCTCAGTGGTGCTATGCCTACCACAGGGGAAGCAGGGAGGAGGAGAGCACCCCATGCAAGGTGGGCTGCCTGTGGGTTTGGCCATGAGCACCCTGGGTGGTGCTGCCAAGCAGAGGGAATAAGGTAGGGGTTATATTTATATTTAATTATTTATGTTTTATTTGACTTATTAATCCTCATCCTGAACTCAACTCCATCAGCTTGCTGCTTCTATTTTAGAACTGCTGGGGAGAGTACATAGTCTCTGAGGCTCCAGGTGCTTGAGTGGGTACAGCTTTCTTGGGGAAGAACAGCGGTACCTTGCTGCGGACAACCATGTTGCCCATAACTATGTGGCTGTGCCTTCAAGCCAAAACGTCTCAAAATTTGGTGGGCTCAGTAGTGGAAAAAGGGGGGGGACAGATGGGGCGGACCACCCCAGGTGGCTCAGTGAGGGGCGACGGCAAGATCACCTAGAGGAAGGGAGTGAGGTCACATGCATTTGCTGGGAGGTTGCCCACCACTCACCCCTGCTGTCCGTCTGCCCACCAGCAGGGCCACCCGCTCGTGCGCCCATCCTCCCCATAGTTCCCAGAGGGCAGGACTGCTGCCCTGCCAACCCGCCCCCCACCCAGAACCAGCAGGTACAAGCTGTGGCTGCAGCTGCTGCCCTGCCAGCCGCCCCCCCCCACCTGGAAGCACCAGGGCCAGCAGGAACAAGGCTGCAACTGACGGGGGGGGTGAAAAGTGCAAGAGCGGGCCGCAGTGGCATGCAGCTGCAGCCTTGTTCTGCCACTCCGTCTGAGAACTGGGGTGCCGGGGGTGCGGGCGGGTGAGCAGTGGGGAAGCACCCTTCCAACCTGCCTTCCCCCATGCAGAAGTGCGAGGGCTGGCAGGGACAAGCCGCCACGGCAGCTGCTGCCCTGCCAACGCCCCCATCTGGAAGCACCAGGGCTGGCAGGACAAGGCTGCAGCTAGTGGGCAGGTGGGTGATTAGCTTGAGGGGGCTCACTCTGCCACACCCCATTTCTGGGAACTGGGATGATGAGGCACCCCGCAGGTGGGTGTAGAAGTGATGGGCAAGTGTGCGCGCACCCGAGGGAGGCAGCTTTCTTTGATCCCATCCCGGGAGTTTGTCATTGTCCTTACACCCCTGTGGGGGGGCTTATTAAAGGGCAGAGTCTGGTGCAATTTCAATGCAGCGTGGAGCAAGGGCAGCCTGGGATCAATATGTTTTAGTAATCTGGTTGCGGGTGGGGTTCCCCCGCTTTGGTATGGAATAACTCTGTGCCCTGAAACCCAAATGTCTCCAAATTTGGAGGGGTTAAAGGACAGAGTCCAAGGGAACTCTCGGTGAAATTTGGTACCTCAAGGATCCAGGGGTGCCCCGATGAACCGTTTTGTTTCCTTTTGATGATTTTTTCCGCAAAAATTTGTCAGAAACTGACCCACAGACAAAATGCCATTTTTTCCGTTTCGTGTCCATCTCCAATTACCTACACTAAAATAGAAGAATAGCCCCTGCCAAGAAATCAAAATTGTCAAATGTAGACATGAATAAGGATCTGGCTGGTTCATGTACAGTATACTGGAAAGTGGATCAAACCTGACTATGCAAATGTTATCCTAAATTGCACCTTAATTACTTTTCTTGCATTGCATGTGAATTATATAGTGGTTTGTAATTTGAAAAAATTGTTGGGTGTATTGGATAAAATGTAAACCATGTTTGCAAACAATGCATTGGTGAGCCAAATACTCATCATGTATCTTAGATTTTTCCTAAGGCATTTTAAATATTAGCCTGTTGCAGCAAAACCAATAAAAAGCCCTAAACCATCTTAAAAATGAACCAGTTTACCTGGTCAACAGCTTTTCCTGAGAGGTAATCCATAGAGGTGGGTACAGGCAGATGGGAGCAAAGATGGCGTTTTGCAATAGCGTTTTGCTTTCCTGTCCTTCAAGGTCCGAATATGGGAAATACCGAATGAGGGCTTGAAGTGCAACATGACAGAGCCCGTCCTGGAGCTGTATGGGCACAGCCGGCGTGTTGGCCTTGTAGAGTGGCACCCAATCGCTGCCAACATCCTATTCAGTGCTGGATATGACTATAAGGTGAGCTGGGGAAAATCTTTCTCATGCATTGTTGCAATGAGAGACGAGGCGTGATTTTTATCTCTCTGAGCCAGAGCTGAGGAGGTGATCTGAAAAAGCTAGTTTCTGACAGACGGCTTGTATTTTATTATTGTTACACAGTTAATCAATAATCAATTATAATGAGGTAGCAGAGTCAGCAAAACACTCAGGAATTAGTCCTAGTGTGAACACATCTGACTACAGTGCAAGCATGTGTATTTGTTATGCATTGTCTAGCAGGAGTAAACATTCAGATCCTTGGAGACTACCAAATTCCATTGTAATCACCTAAGCTTTTGGGTAAGCATCCAGCTCAAATGGAGCAATTATAGCTAAGGATGTTGTTCCTTCCTAGGGTGTGCCCATCAGAAAAGAGCAAGCTTCCTTATTTCTGCAAATTTACCAGAGAACCAACCTTTATCCCAACCTTTTTTTCTTAAATTGTGCCAATTGCCTGTACACATATGGAATTTGTCGTCTTATATAGGGGAGGACACTTGAGTACACATATTCACTAATGAAGGTACAAATTGTACAAAATAACAGAGTAAAACTAGACAGGTGATTATGGCTATACCTCATGCCAATGTTTATTCCCGATATCCCAGATCAGGAAGTCCATTGGTGAGAGAGGGGGGTAGAATGTACATGATTTTTCAAGTCCTGCTGTAACTGATGAGCTAATTTTCAGTTTTGATAGGGAAGAGTGCTTATAGCACAGTGATGGCGAACCTATGGCATGGGAGGCACAATACATATCAATGCCATTTGCAGGGAATCATAAGCAGGTGAAGACATCTGGTTGGGAATACCCTGAAACAAATGGTGAGCCACTGTGTGAGACAGAATGTTGGACTGGATGGGCTGTGGCCTTTCCAGCAAGGCTCTTCTTATGTTATGTTCTTATGGGTGCCCAGAGTAGCACTCTGAGTCCCCATTGTGGAGTAGATTTTGTCCTGTTATATAACCTTTAGCTGTAAACAACACATCCCAGGCCAGTACCATAAAAACACATACTGGTATGTTGTAGCTGTTGCCCTTGCAGAGCACTATCTGTTCCAGTGGGATACTGCAGGCCATAAACTCTTCCACTTCCTTTCCATTCCAAATGGGGGAGAATTCACAAGGAGGCCTCCCTACAAATTGTGTTCCATTGGAGACCATAGAGGTGGCAAAGGGAGAGAGAGGCAAGGGTATTGCTCTCACTTCTGTTGGATATGGAGGTATGAGCTTATCCTCATCCTCATCCTAGCTCGATGTTCTTCTCCTTTGAGATGTCAAATTGAAAATAGGACATACTTAAAAATCTTTTTAAAACTTCCAGTTCTAAAATTTTATAAGAGAATAGTTTAAATTATTTTCATTTTTGCTCATTAGATTGAATAAGATTACAGTGGTACCTCAACTTGCAACCAGCTCAGCTTACAACCATTTTGAGTTACAACCAGCAGCAGTTGCAAAATTTCCCTCGACTGACATCCACAATTTTGATATACAACCAAAAAAGGCACAAAATTTTAACTGTCTTCACTTTTTACTTCTTCATCTAACTGTTGGTCGGTGAAGAGGCTGCTTCTCTGTAGCTCCTTCAGCCCCATGGTTAGCTTTGAAAAGAGATTGCCTGGTATTTTAGGTTAAAATATATATACCCTCCCATCCTCCCCTGCCAAAAGTACATGGATTCACTGGTTTTGCATTAGTTCCTGTTGGGAACTGTGGCAATCACGCGCAGGCCCCCGGACATTCCACTGTCTATTGACCTGCACTGCCAAATTGTTTTCTCTGTTTCACTGCCACCATTCAGGGGACTTCCCTGAAATTACTGAGTCTCACTTCAGTTGTAACTTTTTATACTAAAATGTATGTTTATTAGGTTTACAAGCTTTGTTTTCAATTAAGGTTTTGTTCATGAGGTGCAGTACACATTTTGAGGTATTTTGTTGTTACAAACACTTCCTATACTTATTACTATTTCTTCAAATAACACTTTCTAACTCTAACTCTAACTCTAACTGCTGTTACTGATATTACTCTCTTGGTCTAACTCTGATCTTACTGACTCGTATAGCTCAGGCTGAGTCTTTTATGCCTGCAGGCCCTGCCTCCAGAAACTCCCACTGGACATTAACATCTTAACCCTTTATATACCAACACAGACATATCAACATTACAATGGGTTCGCCACAAATCCATGCCTATACATATAAACTCCACCTCTGCTTCTATGGGGAATGATGTCTCTACCTATGACCAGAAAAACTGCTCATACAAGTTAATATGGTTTCCTTGCATTCCTATGGGAATGGTACTTTGACTTACAAGCAACTCGAGTTAAGACCATCATCCATGTTCATAAGTAGAGGCACCACTGTGTTAGTATTATTAAGTATGAATAAATAACTGGGTGAGGTAAGAACACTGAAATTGAAGGATTAAGTCTGTGCATGTTATTACTTTTAATAACATGGTTACCTTTATCATCTGTAGAATATCAAGTTACCCTTAAAGTGTCTTTTAGCTTAGTTTTGTCATCAATAAACCTCTTTTATTTTGTTCAAACACACATAAGTCTGGGATTGAATAATTATTAGCGAAGCTCGTTGGTGGCAATGGAATAAAAGAGGCAGTGCATATCAGTGGCCCGTGAAAAAACCGGGCGTAGTGCATAGTGAACACCACACCAAGCAATCCAGATGTACTAGAACAACAATTTAGGCCATGGACAACCGGTGAGCCTCCAGATGTTCTTAGACTGTGCGAGACGGGCGAGGGTGGCCCTGTCCTCCTTAGGGGTCCTCGCCTCAGGGTCTTCACCCAGGAACCATCAGATCCTGGCCAGGGATCTTCCGATTCAGCTCGGCGGGGTTCTTTAAGCTCTGGTGGGCGCACGTCGCGACAAACGGGGTGAGGCTCTCGTGTTAAACAAATAACAGTTTATTTATTAAGATAATGAAAGAACAATAAAAGAGCGTTTACGTGTGTGAAAAGCGTAATGGTTTCTCTACGTCTCCAACTTGTCGTTATGGGAGGGGTTCATCTGAAGAAGATGGGACAAAGTCCTCGCTCAAAGGGCTAAATAATAGTCCGCGAACGGTGTTCGACTCACGCTCTCGAACCCGCCAAACGGTAGCCGGTAAATCCCGCGCAAAGAAGTAGAGTCTATGCAGCAAACACAGTCCCGCGCAATAAAGATAAAGTGTCCGGAGTTCGTCGTAAATAAATGAAATGTCCCGCGCCATTGAAATCCTCATTGCGAGGAGGTGGAGGGCTCCTCGGTCGCAAGCCATTCCTCCTTCTCGGAAGGGCTTTCTAAAAAGGGAACGCAAAACATGCCGCAGCACGGGTGTCGCACCCAGTCCGGTCCTGGTCGGTCACTGCGTCCCGCATCGAAGCCGCGACCGGCTCTCGGTATGAAAGTCTTGGGTAGGACCGTCACTGTCCATTCCAACGGAGGCGGCTCGGCCCACATCGGGGCTCCCCCGAGTCCGGTTCCTAATCGCCGACTTGGGTCCACCTCCCAGCCATGCAGCTTGAAGGCTAACTCCTTGGGGTGTATGGTCGGGATGGAGCCTTCCCCCACCCCGGGGGTCTTAGAGGTGGCCATGGGGGCAACGCCCCAGGACCACTCGGCATGGACTAAGGACTTTTCTCCCCTCTCCCGCGCTTCCTTATATTCTCGGAGGTCCACCCGTAACTCCCCCACCGTGGGTGGACCCTCACGTTTCGCGCCCTTCTCCCCGGACCAATCTCTGCTTGCCAATTTCCCGCCCGGGTTAACGGTCCCGGAAGTATCCTCTCCCGGGAGGGAGGAGGGCGACGCCGCACCCAGAGCCGAGTCTGGGCCGGCTCCCTCACATACCCCCCCCGCCTAAGTGCGGCGTCGCCAGGACAAATTCCGGCACCCGCGGGAAGGGTTCGTCCATGCGGACCCCATAGTACCTCAAAGCGCTTTCCCGAAAAGCTAGCCCTTTCTCCGTAGGGCCCATGGCCAGCCACTCTTCAATCATGCTCTTCTGCTTCGGGGTGTTGTCCCCGCCGCTGGCCATACCGCCGCGAGCCGAGGCACTTGCCGACACGCTCCGCGGGACACCCTGCCCACCGATGTGCCTCCGGTCGCCGCAGGCCGAAGCACCCGCCAAGTCTCGCTTGCTGGAGATGGTCGAGCTCGCACCTCTCCGTGAGCCGGTTCGCCCACCGAAACTTGCCAGCCAGTTGCCGACCCCGCGGGCCAGTGTGCCCGCCGACGCTCTTTCGTCTGCCGCGAGCCGAACCACTCACAAAGCTCCCTCGGCCAAGCTGACGCCGTGGGCCGCTCTGCCCACCGAGTGCTCCTCACTCCGCCAGCCGATCTGCTGGCCGATCTCCTACTCCTATCACTAACGCTCCAACACCCACGGACCTGGTCTGGGTGTAGGGGCCTTAAATACCTTGCCAGGGCTCCTGTTGGAAGCCAACAGCAGTGCGAAAGCCTCTTCCCCTCCTGACAAACATATGATGTTGGGAGGAGGGAAGCAGCATGGACTGCTTTCGTGCTGCTGCTGGCTTCTCTGGGCTTGGAAGCCAGCAGCAGAGCAAAAGCCTCTCTCCCTCCCAACAACCATATGATTGTAGGGAGGGGGCGGTGCAGACCGTTTCCAGCAGGCCTGCAGAAGGGTTCCCCAAAGGAATACACTGGAAATGGATAAATCCCTTTCCTATGGGGAACCATTCCTATGGGGAACCATTTTTCGACTTATGAATTTTTTGAGTTCCAAACATCCATTTGGAATGGATTAACTTCGTAAGTCGAGGTCCCACTGTATAAAATCCAAGAGTCCTTAAGATGGAGTCATGACAGTTAAAAAGTGGCTGCAATTATATAGTTCAGACACATTCAAACAGACCAGTCATTTAATAGACCAAGATTTTTGTTTGCTAGACTTGCTTATGGTGATGTTGGGCTATTCCTTAGCAAGTTTTTTTTGGTGGGTGACTTACCAAATAAAGGACAAATGCCAGTGGTAAATGCAAAACCAAAGGGAAGACAGCAAAACAAAACCAAGTAATATTGCTCAATTTAAGATTTCTCTCATATAAGAAATCAGCAACAGTTAGTGAATGAACACACACACACACACACAGAGACAGAGAGAGAGAGAGAGAGAGAGAGAGAGAGGCAGAGAGGCAAACAAACCAGAGCAAGACAGACATTTAATGATATGCACTGCACTGGCCTTACTGATTGGGGATATAAGGGACTGAGATTTGCCTCTGCAGGAAAGAAGAGGGGGGAAGAGTGGGCATGACCACAGAGAGCAAGTAAGTGGTTTGATAGATAGATGGACGGACGGACGGACGGACGGACAATCTTTATTGTCATTGTCCTATACAGAACAATGAAATTGAAAGAATCCTACATCAACTTAAAAATCATCCATACAGAAAACAGACCACAAAACACTCCCTCAAAACATTTATGCCCCAGCTTTCAAGGCCATAACCACTCTTGGATAAAAACTATTTCTCAAGCGGTGGGTCCTGGTCCTTATCCTATACCTCATAGTGGCGTAACCAGGGGGGGCAAAGGGGGGCAAATGCCCCAGGCGCTGCCTGGGAGGAGCACCAAAATCCCCTAACCTCCCCCTCCTGTCTCTTGCGGCGCATGCTTGCCCCGGCTCACCTATGCCGCTCTAAAGGGGGGCAACCCGGCGGCCTCTTTTGGCGCTTCCCAGGTGCCTTCTGTCAGCTGAAGCACCAACTCAGGTGAGCGCAAGGCGTAGGCACTGTGTGCCTCCCTTCTCTCCCCTCCCACCCCGGGGGTCCGGGAGCACGCGCAGACGAGCTAGGGAGCTCCCCGGTCACCCCTCCCCCTCCCTCTGGCTCCTCCTCCTCTTCTTGCGTGCCACCGGCAAGGGGCTGGGAGGGGCCTGCTGGAGCTGCCATGTACCCCGAAAGGGATCTGGTGCGAGGCGGGCTGCCAGGGGGCAACGAGCTTGCGCCCACCACCAGGCAACTGTCGCCACCGATCAGGTGGGAGGTGGGCTGCCAGGGTCTGACGAGTGTGTGCTTGCCGCACACTTGCGGGGCACTCCTTTCAGCAGATGGGTGCTCTGGGGGGGCTGCCCAACATGAGCTTTGCCCCTGGGCCCCAGACCCCATTGTTACACGTCTGATACCTTATAGGCAAAAGGCAAAGGCAAAAGCTGAAAAATATCATTTCCAGGGTGTGGGAGGTTATTGACCTGACTATGTCAAAGGGGGCTTTTTCAGCCATTAAAAAAGGGCTGAAAAGTGTGACTTATAGTTGAGTATATATGGTATTCACTGCTGAATAGCTCTAACTGCCACGAAGTTCTTTCTAATATTCAAATGGAATCTCTTTTCCTGTAGTTTGAACCCATTGGCCTGAGTTGTAGTCTAATGAAGAAAGGATTATCTGAAACAGATTACCACATGTCCGTCATGGCATGGTTATATGTATTCAAGATCAAGATATACAAGTGATTTAATTAATGCTTTTACCAGGGCTGGATTAAGAACTTTAGAAGCCCTACGCCAGGCGTCTACAACCTTCAGCTCTGAAGCCACACGTGGCTCTTTCAAACATCTGCTGTGGCTCCTTATCGGTCAAAATATGTGTTACAACAACATTTAGGAGTTGGAAGCACATGGCTGGAACTCGATTCCACCTGAGATCCATCTGGCCTCCTCACTGGATGTCTTTAAGAAATATTTGATGACATGTTTCTTCACCCAGGCCTTCCCCTTTCTTAGATGTTTTTGTCGTGTTGGGCATAAAATAGAAACTACCAAGCCTTGAAGAGCCTTCTACACTCACCAAAATGTAATTAAATCCCACCCACTTAAATGATGACTCAAACACCTTTGTTAGAAAAATATAGTGTTTGTAATGTAGACAGATAAAACAGAGATACAACAAAACATAAATTGCTTGCACTCAGCATTAACATATAACTTAACAGTTCTAATGATGCTTAACCTCAGCCTACAATAAATCTTGTACCCAGACAAAAAATGAAACCTAGAACTGTGACTATAACCAAAGACCCCAGTAGAGCAAACCCCATTCTACTGGCTTAGCAGCAAAGCATAACAAGCAGCAAAAATAACAACCAACAGCATCCAGCTCTAAGAGAGCCTGCAAGTTGGTATATGGCTGAATCCTAAGCAAGATTCAGCAACTAATGCTTCTTGGTCTTCTCCTTATATACTGTTCTTGCTGCTTAATTGATATCAGCTCCCCGGGGCTTGTAGCTAACCTCCATTGATTACACCACCTGAGCTCCCACGCCCCAAACTCTTCTGGCTTGCTAATGGGATTTGGTAGGAAACTTCACCATATTTAATTTATAGTGTAAAAACTCAACAGTTTTTCCCATCCCGGATGCTGCTGTGCTTGTTATGCATTTGGTTTATCCATTGTTTTAGATGTCAGATATTGTTGTCAACATTTAAATTTCTGCCTAGAGTAGACTTTGGTCTAGATAGTGCAGAATACAAATCAAATCAAATCAAATCAAATAAATAAATAAATAAATAAATAAATAAATAAATAAATAAATAAATAAATAAATAAATAAATAAATAAATAAATAAATAAATAAATAAATGGCACCAATGTAAAAGGGCTGAGTTTTGGGGCATGCAAGAGCCCATGGGAAGAGTGTCATGTGGTCTGGACCAGCTTATGGGTGAGCCTGAGAGGACTCAGAAAAGCCATGTCAACATAGAAGCCTTAAAGGGGCTTTCAGCTTGGAAGCAGACCACTTGGAGAGCACCAGGAGTTTTGTGGCTCCTGGTGTTTACTTTTCTGTGGGAAACGGGTCCAAATTGCTCTTTGAGTGGTTAAGGTTGCTAACCCCTACCCTAAGTACTTAAAATATTATGATGCCCCCTGTTATTTATTTATTTATTTATTTATTTATTTATTTATTTATTTATTTATTTATTTATTTATTTATTTATATACCGCCTATCTAGAAGCTAGCCTACTCTACTCTATTAATATAACATTATTATGTCCCCTATTAATATGTGGCAGAACGCATAGTACAGGGCTGGCTAACTTGTGGCTCTCCAGATGTTTTGGACAGCAACTCCCAGAATCCCTCTCCAGCAGAGCTAGTGGAGAAGGCTTCTGGGAGTTTGAGTCCTAAACATCTGGAGAGCCACAGGTTAGCCACCCCTGGCATAGTATATAATGCACACAGTATATGCATGAAAATAGGTGATTTAATTGTATAGTATGTGGCAAAAAAGAACAAAATCATACATGCAATAAAATTACCAGTTTCCAGTCAATTCTTGCACTTTCATATTTTAATTAATTAATTAATTTCAGATTTTGTCAGAATCTGTAAACTGTAAAGCTGAAAAAAAAGATTAAACACCCGTCAGAAATTTTAACAGTGGCTGTTATTTCTTTTGTTCGCACATATACAGTCGTGTAGAGGCCATGATAGCTCTTGATAGCTCTTTTCATTCTGAGCCCCATCAATTTTCCCAAAGTGATGTGGAAACATAAAATTTAAAAAAACAAGCAAGCAATGGGAATGATGACTGATTATTTCATCAAAACATGAGTTTTTCCTTTAGGTCAGTCTTTGTACTTTCTTGTTTTTACTAGTTTACAGCAGGTCATTTTTCAAAAACAGGCAAGGTGAAAATATTTTTAAAGATAGATAGATAGATAGATAGATAGATAGATAGATAGATAGATAGATAGATAGATAGATAGATAGATAGATAGATAGATAGATAGATAGATAGATAGATAGATAGATAGATAGATAGATAGATAGATAGATAGATAGATAGATAGATAGTACTATATTACTTCCAATAAGGAGGTAATATTATTGGGGTTCTTGAATGTGCCAGGAGAGAGCTAAGGATGAGGTGTGTATGTATGTATATGATCAGCCTTGTGGCACAGAGGTTAAATGCTGAACTACAGCTGGAATTGAGCTCACAACGTGGGGTTCAATTCCCAAGCTAGCTGGCTCAAAGTTGACTCAGCTTTCCATCCTTCCGAGGTCAGTAAAATGAGTACCCAGCTTGCCGGGGGGGGGGGCGCAATGTGTAGCCTGCATTATTAAATTGTAAACTGCTCAGAGAGCGTTTTAAGTACTGTAGAGCTGTATATAAGCAGAACACTTTGCTTATGTATATGATTTGTTCAGTGAAGATTTGTTTCATAATCCAGGGTAAATCTGGCACTGGAATCTGTTATTCCCTCTTCCCCTGTTGATGCCCTACAAATAATACTGCATTTTCTGGAAATGTTATTTGTCTTTTCAGATATTGTTTTGAATGGACCCATGCACTTAACTAATTGTAGCCTATTTTTAGGATAGTGTGTGTCATGCATTTGTCTTGAGGAAAGGTTGTATCCCTGTTTCTTTATAATACCATACATGAAAGAAGGGAAAAGGCGCAGGGAGTAATGATGGTATCT
>JAIOUR010676275.1:0-14344 GCA_020711275.1 Calotes versicolor
GGAAGGGAAGGTGGGGGTGCCGTGTGAGTGAGCGAGTGAGTGTGTGTGCGTATGTGCATGTGTGTGTGTAGGGTGGGTGGGGGGAAGGGGAGGTATGGGTGACATGTTAGTGTGTGTGTGTTGTGTGTGGGGGAGTGGGGGGATGATAGAAGCCCTTCTGTGAAGGGCTTCTATCACTACCTGCCTGATTTAAGCTGTGCTTTGGGAGTTAATTGACTCCCAAAGAACAGCTGAGAGGCAGCTGGCGGGGAGCATTTTAAGCCCTTTGTCAGAGGGGCTTCTAAAGCTCCCAGCCACCCACCCACGGCATCAGGGGTCTCATGGACCCCTGATGCCGGAATACATTGGAACAGATTAATCCCGTTTCAGTGCATTCCTATGGGAAAATGTTTTTCGACTAACGAAAAAATCGACCAACAAAAGAAGATCCGGAATGGATTAATTTCGTTAGTCGAGGTACCACTGTAATAGAAAGTGGGATAGATAATGCTACCGCTAGGTGGATTTGTAACTGTTGACCGACCATACCTGACGTGTGATCATAAATGGCATCTCAGCATCGAGAGATGTGACCAGTGGAGTGCCCCAGGATTCTGTTCTGGGTCCGGTGCTATTCAATATCTTTATTAATGTCTTAGAAAAAGGAATAGAGAGTAAACTAATGATACCAAATTGGGAGGGGTTGCTGATTCCCCAGAAGATAGGATAAAAATCCAAAATGACCTGGGCAGATTAGAGTATTGGGCGAAAGCTAATAGAATGAGTTTCAACAGAGAGAAATGTAGCGTCCTGAATCTAGGCAGAAAAAATGAATCACATAGAATGGAAGACACCTGGCAGGAGAAGAGTACCTGCAAAAGGGATCGGGGAGTCTGGGTGGACCACAAATTGAACACAAGTCAGCAGTTGTGATGCAGCAGCCAAGAAAGCCAATGCAGTTCTTGGCTGCATCATCAGAAGCATAGTGTCAAGAGCAGTGATTCTCAACCTTTTTTCCTCCGTGGTCTGGTGGTCCGCTTTTCCAGGGTGCACATGGACCAGGAGACCCTTTTAAAAAGTGTGTGCAGCTGGGGGAGCATTTTTATAGGGCAAGTGCCCCTCTGGTAGTGTTTTATATGGTACACATAGCCTATGGGAGCATTTTTTTAAAGAATGGACAGCCTGGGGAACTTTTTAAATGGTGTGCTCATAGAAAACTGTGGGCTCTGTGGCCCGGTTCCTGCCAGTTCTCCGGCCCAGTGGTTGGGGACCTCTGATTTAGAGTATGGTAAAGGGGGTTGGAGTTACTGAATTATCAAAGGCAAGAATTTAAGTATTTTTTTCAGTAGACTTACATACCAAATTTGTTTGATTTAGCTCGATACTTTTGCCCTGGAAGGTATTGCACTCCTTTTATTAAAATTAAAATGACTAATGCAAAAAATGTATAAATGTTCTTCTATGTAGATACATGTATTTATTTTTAATGCTCTGGGGGTTTTTTTTGTTTTTTTTTCATAAAGGTTTTTGTTTTTTTATTTATTCTAAATTAGCTAATTAAAACAGAACTGCAAAAATAATTACACTGCACCTGACCAAAAGATGCACCTAATTTTTAGACAGGGGTAGGAAATCTTTGAGCCAGGGGCTGGATAATTTTCCCCCAAGACTGCTGAGAGGGCAATTCCATTCAATGTAAAAGAATGTGGCTGAGTACAATCCTCTGCACCTTAATGCAAACCCATGTAATTCTATGCAAGGGAATGAAAATCAATAGAATTAAGGGCAAAGCAACTTAATTAAGCACAATCCTTTGAACCTTAGTGCAAACCAGTGGTTCCCAAACTCAGCCCTTTAAGGCTTCTTGGACGAAAACTCCCAGAAGCCTTCACCATTAGCTATGGTGACAAGGGCTTCTGGGACTTGCAGTCCAAGAAGCCTTAAAGGGCTGAGTTTGGGAACCACTGATGCAAACCCATGTAACTCTGTGCAAGGCAATGAAAATCAACAGAATTGAGGGCAAAGCAACTTAATTCAGTACAATCCTTAGTTTGCACCTTAATGCAAACCCATGTAATTCTGTGCAAAGCAATAAAATGCAACAGAATTGAGGGCAAAGCATCTTAATTCACAGCACAATTATTTGCACAGTGCAAGGCAATGAAAATCAATATAATTAAGGGCAAAGCAATTTAATTCTGCACAATCCTTTGCACCTTAATGCAAGTACATTTAACTCTATGGCAGGCATCTCAAACTCCAGCCTTCCAGATGTTTTTGAACTGCAACCTCCAGAGGCCTTCAGCACTAGCTGTGCTGGCAAGGGCTCCTAGGAGTTGCAGTTCAAGAACATCTGGAGGGCTATGAGATCCCTGATGTAAATCAATATAATAAATCCAAGCAAGAGAAATCTAAATTTATTCCCACTCCTACCCTTACCTCGAGTTCCAGTTGCAGCCATTAGGATGCAGTATCCTAATGGCTGCATCCTAATGGCTGCATCCTAATCCTAATCCATACCCTGGATATTTCCCACCCACCACCAGAACAGTTGTTAACCTGGAGGTCAGGACCCCTTTGTGGGGAGTCAAATGACCTTTTCACAGGGGTTTCATAAGACCAATGAAAAACCCATATTTTTGATGGTCTTAAGAATCACAGAAACATGTTGTGGCATTAGAAAGGTTGAAAACCACTGCATGGAAAGAAGCTGTTTCTGGTCTCCTAGCAACCCAGCCAGGCACAAGAGAGGTGGTGAAACAAGGCAATGCCACAGGAGGAGGTGATGGAAAGCATTTGGGTCCATATGGTGTGTCTTTGCCTTGTTTTGAGAGCGACAGAGGAGAAAGGTGTTGTCAATGTCTTTTGTTGCTGTACTGCTTGACCCACTCAGAACTTGGGAGATCGGGGTGCCCAGAGCTCCCTGGGCTCAGAATCCCCCTTTCCTGGGACACAGGGACCAGCAACCTCTCTCACTAAGGAACCTATATAGGGGCACCTCGACGCCTTTCCTTGCTCCACCCAAAGCACCCCGATTGGCTTTCCCTCTCTGTGACACTGCCAATGCCAAGCATTGCAAGGAGGGGGAGGGTCAGAGGTGTGATGTTCTCTGAGGGGGCAGTGGGGGGAGCCCCCCAAATGAGCCTGCCGATTGTGGGCTCAGCCCCCATTTGCTGCCTTTTCCTATTTACTGGGGCAAAAGCCCCCTCTCCTGTGTGAACTGCCCTTAGCATTGGTGGGCAGTCATTGCCCTCCCCCAAGGGAAAAAGCTGCCAAGGGGAGGAAGGGAAGGGAGAGTAAGATGTGGACACAGAAAGCCTCGATATTTTGGGACTCCTTCTAAGATCTTGTGGTGTCGCAGTGTGGTGACCATTAGGTCCCCAGACCCAAATACTACTCCTGGGAAGAGGATTTTATGCCCTGGTTCTCTTGAGGGGCTCCTCCAAGCTGAAGGCAGGAAGGGGTGTAAAAACACATAGGTTTGGTATTTATTATTTTCTGTATTTATTATTGTTAATCTTTTAATTCAGTTTGAATATTGTTTAAAAGGCCGCTGACCTAACAAAAGTAGGAACGAAAATAATTTTATGGTTGTGGGGTCACCACAACATGAGGAACTGTATTAAAGGGTCGTGGCATTGGGAAGGTTACGAACCACTGCACTAGAGGTTCCCCTCCCTGGGTCCCTTCCCCCCACAAAGAGAGCTCCACCTCACCTTGATACTTCTTGTCCCTGCTGCTGATCTGGGCCACTGGCGGATGTGGCTCTTTCAGTTATAGCCGCTATAGGGTTAATTTGAACTTCCTGCTCATGGGCCAGGAGCCAGCCAAAGCAAAGATAGCAATGCCTCATCAGCCATATTGGGTGGTTTTTTTTTCTTTTCACCTCTTTTGGTTGGTGAAAATTGTATAAGACCAAAACCTGGCCACCGCCCCCCTACCACCCAAAACAAGTTCACCACCCCTTAGCATCCTCCCACCGCCCCCTGGGGGGCAGTAATGCCCCCGTTGAGAACCAGCGGTCTAGATCAAGGGAGATTATAGTACCAATCTGTTCTGCTCTGGTCAAAACCCACCTGTGTTCAGTTCTGCATTCCTCCATTTAAAAAGGACATTGACAACCTGGAACAGGTGCAGAGGAGGGTCACCAAAACGGTTAAAGGCCTAGAACAGTGGTTCCCAAACTCAGCCCTTTCAGTGTTCTTGAATTACAACTCCCAGAAGGCTTCACCACTAGCTGTGCTTTCAGCACTACCTATGCTAGCCATTAACATTATCTGTGCTAGCTTTCAGCACTAGCTATGCTGGCAAGAGCTCCTGGGAGTTGTAGTCCAAGAACACCAAAAGGGCTGAGTTTGGGAACCACTGGCCTAGAACATGGGTCTCAAATTCATGGCCCTCCAGATGTTCTTGAACTGCAACTCCCAGGAGCCCTTGCTAGCACAGCTAGTGCTAAAAGTTAGCACAGTTAGTGCTGAAGGCTTTTGGGAGTTGCTGTTGTTCAAGAACATCTGGAGGGCTGGAGTTTGAGAGGCCTGGTCTCGAAGAAATGTCTTATGAGGAGTGGCTTAGAGATCTAGGAATGTTTTGCCTTACAAGATATGATTGAGAGGGGATATAGTAACCATGTTTTAAGTACATGAAAGGATGCCATATTGAAGAGGGGGCAGGTCTGTTCTCCATGGCTACAGAGACTAGGACTCGGACCAATTGGTTTAAACTGCAGGAAAAGAGATTCCACTTGAACATTAGGAAGAACCTGATGGTTAGAGCTGTTCAGCAGTGGAATAAGCTGCCACGGAGGGTGGTGGAGTGTCCCTCCTTGGAGGTTTTTAAGCAGAGTCTGGATAGCCATCTGTCAGGATTACTTTGAGGGCATTCCTGCATGGCAAGGGGTTGGACTGGATGGCCCATCCAACTCTATGATTCTATGAGCTGATGTCCAGAGAAGAAGAACAGCAGGAAGAAAGCTCACCCCTGCCCCAGTCTGCTCCTCCTCCTCTTCCTTTAATAAAATAAGTAGTAGCATCCCACCTTCTACTCCAATCTCCTCCCAGTACCAGTCATCGTCATCCCAGGGTGGTGGCAACAGTGGTACTGCTTCGAGGCCCAGTCAGCAGCAGAGCAGCAACATCATCCAGCCTTGTGGCTCCTTATGGGAACTTTTTCCTCTGATGAGGATGACCCGAGGCTGGCCACATATACTGTCTGTAAGGTGGTGATGCTCAAGTACTGCTTGAGGCACCTGCAGAAGCAGCACCCCAAGCTGTTGCCACCAATTGGGACCAGGAGGAAAAGAAGAGTAGTAGTAGAGGGCAGCAAAATGGAAGCTGGAGGGCCGGCAGCCAAGAGAACAGCTGGCAGCACCACTGAGGGAGGCCACAACAGCAGACAGCCCATGTTGCATGATGTGTTGCACCCTCATGTACAAAGTATGAACCAGCGGGCCGGGGGCAGGGCACAGGAGGCAATCACTTGTGTGGTGGGTGAGAAGGTTGCCTTGAATTGGTTCCATTGTCATTTGTGGAATCCCCAGGATTTCTTCATCTGCTCAAGCACCTGACCTGCAATTACCAACCTCCTTCTTGGAGAACCCTGAGTCCTCCCTCCATCAGTCCATCAGGGAGATGATCTGGAGCCAGTTCCCATGGGTCAGGGTCAGAAGATCCACTTTACTTCTGACCTCTGGTCTGGTGGGCACCAGTCCTGCTTGTCCCTGATGCCTCACTGATGGCAGCTGGGGTGTGTGGATGTTGCTGGCATAGAGGCGTCCGAGGTAGGAACCATGGGGGAGGCCTCCTGAAAACCTCCTCCAAGGTACTGGGTGGCTCTGTTGCAGGCACAGTAGAGCATGGAGGACTGGAGCATGGAGTAACATCACTGAGGAATTCCTGTTTCCACTGAGGGAGGGGAAACCTCAAGGAGAATTGAAGTGTGGCCACATGGTTATGGATGCAGGCCACAACATGTTGGCCACACTGTGAGAGGCAGGGTTTGGGGCATTGTGTGTCTGGCCAACAAAATACCTGGTGGTGCATGATGCCAGCAGGCTGGGGAGTCAGGTGAAGGAGAGCTGGAGTGAGAGGACCAAGGAGACCAGGGCCCTCCTTGAAAGGTTCAGGCAGCTGGTCAGCTATTTTTCATGCAGCATGAAGGCTACCTGCCAGCTGTGTGAGAAGCAGGAGTACCTCGGGTGGCAGAGCACATCCTCCTTCAAGACATGACCACTCCACATTAGAAATGGTATCCAGAGCAGATGTCTATGCTAAAGGACATGATGTCCACCACTTCCATCTTGCCAGGGAGATCAGGAGTTGGGCATCACTGACACTGACTGGTTAGCCATGTGCCAGATGGTGGTGGTTATGAAGCCATTTGTGGAGACCACCAAAGCCATCTGTGGTCTGGATGCCAGCCTGGGGAACATCATCCCCTTGATCCATTCTCTCGACCAAGGCCTGAATTTGTTTCTCGTGGGGGAATCCTCCTTTCTCACGAGGAATAGGGCCTTGGTCTTGAGTCTGCAGGCTGGTGTCTAAACTCGGCTGCATCCACTATGAAGGGACAGGGTGTACCAGCTGGCCTGTCTGTGCTATCCTTGCATCGAAGGATCCTTTGCTGGCAGCCCTGCGGAGCTTCAGGGATGGAAGGCAGAGCGTTCCCAGAGCGTTCCCTTGTGCTCCCACAGGGCTGTGGGAGCACAAGGTGGGAATGTGCTGCGAACAGAGAAGCGAGAAAGCCAGGTCCAAATGGGGGAAGGCTCTTCCCAGGAGTCCTCCTGCCAGTCAGGCCCGCTAGCCAGAGGCCAAGTAAGCCATCAGCACATTATCGCCTGGGCAGTGTCCAGCTCTGTGGATGAGAGGCCAGTAGAGGAGCAGGATGCAGCAGAGTCCATGGTCATGAACTACATGGGGGTGTCCTTCAGCCCCCCACAGCAGATTCCCTGTCATACTGGGCATAAAGGCAGGGATCTGGCTCCAGTTGTCCTCCGTGGCCATGGACTTCCTCTCCATCACTCCCACCAGCATCCAGAATGAGCAAGTGTTCTCCCAACTTGGGGACATTTTGAGACTTCCCTGCTCACGACCTAGGCACTGTGGAAAGTTTGGCCTTCATCAGGTTCAAACTTTCTGTGTTGGGGGTCTCCTCCCACAATACATAGTGCCTGCCTGCCTGCCTGCCTGCCTGCCTGCCTGCTGCAACCACCTGCCTCCAGCTGACTGCTTCCACACAGACTGCCTACCCAGCCCTGCCCTGCCCAGCCCCTGAGGTCTGATGCGGCCCAGTGTTTTAAGCCCTGTCCCGAGGGTCTGAGAGTCTGCACTGACTCTATCTTGTTTGGTCTGAGATAGCTCAATTTTCAGGATGACCCTAGGGAGGTCTACTGTGTGTTAATTCTATGCCTGCTGGGGTCTGGTCTGAGAAGGCCAACACAGTCTACTCTGTGGTTCCTACAAGGCCGACTAGCCATCCTAAGATGGCTTGAGTGATTTAATCAGGCTGAGTGGCCATCCCAGGGAGGTCTTCTGTTGATAATGATAGATATTAAATAGGTCTACTCTCTGCCTACTGGGGTCTGGTAAGAGAAGGCTAGCCAGTCTACTCTTCCTCAGCCTGCTGCTACTACTGTGGTTCCTACGAGGCTGTCTGGCCATTTTAAGACTGATTAGGTGATTTAATCTGGCCAGGTACCCGTCCCGAAAAATATAGAATGTTTTCTTTGATGTGATATAGGTTCAGGACTAAACCAAAAAGAGAAACCAGAAAATAGGAGTAAGCAGCAGCTTTCAAATTGAGCACTGTCCTCCACGCCTCACCTTTATTATGAAACAAGGAGAGGCAGATTTTTCAGCCATTTCAGATTGTTGAATGGCCGCCTTTCCATGGGGAAAGGGAAGCTGAGATCCGACATTGGGCCGTCTGAGGCCAAGAGTCAAACATTGGGCCGTCCCTCTCAGGCCCTCAGTTTTGAGGATAGGCCAACCTGTCCTGGCTGTATATCTGAAGGTCAAATGCATTAGACCAGGGGTGTCCAAACTTTTTACAAGGAGGGTCAGCTTTGGTGCGGTGAAAATGTGTGGGGGCTGACACCATTCACAACCCCCTCAGGGTGAGGCAAAGCTTCAGAAAGGAGCCACCCCCTCCCCCAAGAGGGGAGGAGTGAGGACGGAATCGCTGCACCATGGTGCAGGGAGCCGCTGCACCATGCTCCTTTCACAGTGGTTCAAATGTTTGTGGGGGAGGGGAAGCCTTGCCCCCTGCTCCACTGGAGGGGCTTCCTGGAGAGAGAGGAGGGAGGGAGGGGAGGAGAAAAGAAGGACCTGCCTATCCCCCACCTCTCACATACACACACAGTCTCCCTCTGGGCCTGTCCCCCTCTCTCTTACACACACATGCAGACACACACATGCCCCCTCAGGGCCTGCTTCTCTCTCTCATGCACACACACAAAAATACACACACACACAAATACACATAGAGCCCCCTCTCTCTCATGCACACAGAGAGAGAGAGAGAGGGAGGGAGGGAGGGAGGGAGAGAGAGAGAGGGAGGGAGGGAGAGAGAGAGAGACCCACCCCTCAGGACCTCTCACATGCACACACACAGAGAGAGGGGGGGCTCAGGGCCTGATCTCTCACACACATATGCACGCAAGCACACACATAGCCCCTCTAGCCGCGCACCTGGCTGCCACCCCTCGCCGGCCTCTGTAGCTCCTGTGCCTATGCCCCCCCCGCTCTCCTCCTCTGCCCTCCCACCAGCCTGCTTCCATCCGAATTCCTTCGGCGGTCACACAGCTCTTTCCATGCACCTCTCGCTGGCCAGGAGTACGCCTTCTCTTTCCAGCCCGCCCAAGCCCCGTCTTCCCGACTGCTGCACCCACCAGCCCTGTCTGCGTGCATCCTGGCCTCCCTTCCGCGGCCGGCCAGTGGGCCAGTCAAAACGCCTGCTCACCCAGGACCAAGAGAGAGCTGTAGCGGCCATCACAGGAGGGACGCAGGCAGGCCTGCCAGGCGCAGGAAGGGACACAGGTAGATCCGCTGGGTGCAGCAGTTCGGGAAAACAGCTGCATGAGCTGTTGGGGACCTGGGCGATTATACAGAGGCCAGGGCGTTCTGGAAGGGAGCCACCACTGCCCGCTCGCAGGAATGCACTGAAGCTGCCTGTCATAGGCAGGTTGGCCAGCCTCTGTGGTGAGAGGTCTCTCCGGTGCAAAAGGCGAAGCAGTGGCGGCATGCATGAGGGCTGCCTGAGCAGGCAACTTGGAAGGAGGTTCCACCACCTGGCTTGCCTCACGCTACCACACCCACACCGTGGCTATATTAATTTAATTCGAGACTTAGTCCTGAAAGCCCCTGGCTGCCTCTTTCTTCTTTACAAAGGAGCAGTGCTTGCAACTTGCTCCTTTGTAAAGGGGCGGGCTGGGAGGGAGGGAGGGCCCCCCACAGGCCTGCCGGGCCATTCTAAATATGGAGGTGGGCCACATTTGGCACGTGGGCTAGACTTTGGACATGCCTGAATTAGGCCGACTGATTGCTGAAAGGCTGAGTGTCTTTGTTTCCACACTTTAAACTTTATAATTAGTATCGTTTCTAATAAATACTACATGTGGCATCTCCTCTTTCAGCTGTGAGATCATTTGTGCTCCATGTAAACAACTGAAGGGCGTATGCTCACTTTCCTAGCTAATCCTTGGGGTCTATTGGCACCATCAAGTTCTTCAAGCTCTCTTCTAAGAAGATGAAGGGTGTATGGTCACTTACTTTCCTGGTTTGGGGTTTCCTGGCACTAGTTAAGTTCTTCAAGTCCTCTTCTAAGAAGCTGAAGGGCATATGGTCACTTTCCTGGCTAATCCTTGGGGTCTATTGACACCAGCAAGTTCCTTAAGCTCTTTTCTAAGAAGATGAACCCATGGGGTTCTCCATGTTTTCCCTGTTGTATGCATACTTCATTTCAGCAACCTGCCAGCTGGCCATTTCCAACATAAGACAAAAATGGATCTCCTTAAGGTCCCGCTGGCACTTTGGTCTTCAGCCTCCTCCTCATGGCCCATCCCAAACTGCCTCGCCTCCTCCTCATGGCCCACCCCAAATTGCCCGTGTCCATCTCAGCAGTGCCTGCCTTGCCTTGGTAAAGGCGGAGGTTCTCCATGTTGACAACTGAGTGGCATGTTTTCTCCTGGACTCTCAGGTATGGCCCTTGGAGTGGCTAAGATTCTGCCTGTGAAATAATGTACTCATACAACAGGGGAGCCAGGTAGGAGAACCATACCTCTTCCAGTGCCTTGGCCAACTGGTTTGTCCTTGTACACAATTAAGGGGCCCCACAATGTCCTGCGATGTGGACTGCCTGGTGGTTTGGACACCCTTAAATGTAGGGCTGGACAGATGAATGAAATAAAGCATTCATACAACAGGGGAAGCATGTGGGAACAGCCTGCTCCCTCCAAGCTTTATTTATTCACCACTGAGGGGCTCCACCACATCCTGCAACATGGGCTGCCTGCTGCTTGGGGCTCCCTCAATGGTGCTATGCATACAACAGGGAAACCAGGGAGAACTCTCCTATGGCTTAGGGCAGCAGGGGTTATTTATATTTATATATTTATCATCAGTTGATTATTTTAAAGCTGCTGGGCAGAATCTCTCTTGGGGGGGCAGGTGCTTAAGTAGGTACCACATTGCTGGGGAAGGACAGTAGTACAACCATCTTGCACACCTCACTTTGGTGTATTATAATAACTCTGCACCCCAAAGTCCAAACATCTCCAAATTTGGTGGGCTTATTAAAGGGAAGTCGAAGGAAACTTTGGTGTGATTTCCATGCAGATCAATCGAGGGCTGCCAGGGATCAGCATTTTACTGCATGCATGCTCGTGGGGGGGGGGCACTTTAGCATTGAATAACTCTGCACCCCGAAGCCCAACTATTGGTGGGCTTAAAGGGGAGAGTCCAAGGAAGCTCCACACCGAATTTGGTGTCTCTAGGATGTGGGGTGTCCCCCAATGAATATATCTGATGTGGAAAGTCATCTCCTATATTAATAAATGTGTGTGCATGAACCATAAGTGAGATTATGCCTGTTGTTTAATGCTGACCTCACCTAATTTGGCTGCATTAGATTGGTTATGTTTCAGAGAGCAGCCCACAGAGAAATACACTGATTAAAGAACCCACAGGAATAGAGTGGGAGAAGGAATCATGCACACATATTTATTTATACAGGAGATGACTTTCCACACCAGATATATCTAACTAAAAAACAAATACATGATTCCCTACTTAACTCATAAATCTAGGACCTATATCTATAAAGAATAAGGAATGACCAAGGGGCCTCTTACAGTCCTCGTAGGATCTCATCTTAAACACAGTCCGGATCTCTCATGCTAGAATCCATGTTGCTTCCTCTCTCTGATCGTCTTCTCTGTCTCTCTTTCTTCTTCCCAGAAGCTTGGGAGACTGCTACATCTGACCTTCCAAAAACCAATCAGAGCACAATTCCTGTGGCTGGCAAGCCCTTGTTTTCATTTTTTAGTAATAATGGATCTACAATGTATGTGAGACTAGCACACTAGAAAGCAGTGTTTATACTTGGCCTAGCAGAAAGGATTCACTACTGTCACATTATGTTACAGTAGTTTTTTTTTATATTGGTATACCTATACCTCCTGTCTTTTGTGACCTATACTAGTAACTTTTATTTAATCTTGCTTTTCTACCTCCACTGCAGTATCTATTTATCAGTCGTTGGCAAGCTGGATGGAGGCCTGGATGTTGGCTTTGGTGAGAGGCGGCCCGGCCCGGCTGGGCTGGCTGCAGGGAGATGTTGCTCAAGGCAAGCTCTTCAGAAAACATGGCAGGGACACATGGTAGCCACGAGGCAGACAGGATGGCGCCACCATGGGCTGCATGAGCACGCCAGAGTGGTGATCCGAGGGACTAGAAGAAACAAAACTGAAGATGCACCCCACCCAATCGGACGAGAAGTCGGTGACCACTAATTAAGAAGAGTCCAATGGAATGAGGGGTGGGGGTCCCAATCCACCAATGGGTTCTGGACGCGGAGAGCCCCAAGAAGAAGATTTAGGTTGTGGAGCACATGGACTGAACTTGTGGGTGTTGGTGGTGAGTAGAGAAGAGGAGATCTGAGGCATTGGTGGCCATCTACGGCTTGGCAGTGAAGTGTGGTTGGTGATCTGCAGCTTGGCATTAATGGCGAGAAAGGAGACCGGCTCATGTGGGTTTCGACGAGTGTTTCAACCCGTGGAGACTACCTGTGGCAGCAACACAAGTGAAGGCGAGGTGCCTGGGTTCAGGGATCAGTGGGTATATCGGCCCACGGTGGTCAGTGAGCAAGCTGGTTGCATCGAGGCCAAATTGAGGCAGTGACGGCATGGCCTGCAATTACACCCAAGCAGACGAGAGGATGATCAGCCCACGGGATAAAGTCATCTATGAGGTGGTCCCAGAGGAAGACCCGTCTGTGCAGTGGATGGTTTCGGGTCCCAGAGATGAGGTCCTGGCGGCCAAGCAAGTGGAGGTGGTGATGCGAGGTGTGCAAATAGCTTCCCCGGAGCCGCAGAGCCGGGACTTCGCTCTGTCAGTGCCACACATGGGGGGAGGTATGTGAGCGGGCCGGCCCACGGACTGATCTGTGTGTGGCACCGACGCACGTGCCAACCCCAGAGGCCCAGGATGACACCAAGCCCTGGTGGGCAAACACGGGGAATTTGATTGACTGACATGGGGAGAAGCGGGACTATAAAAGGGGGAGTGGGGAGGTGTGCTCACGGTTGGTGGAGCCAATGGAGCAGGGAAAGACTCCAGGTGCGCCTACGGGCGCTGGGTGTGGGAAGAACGCATTGTCGTCCAAGGACGAACTGTGATTTGCCCTTACAAAACTGGGCCCTAGAGAGCCATGGGGGCTCGGATGCAGGAGAGGCGGTGTCCTGGTGGAGGAACCCCCAGATCCTCTGTAATGGACCGTCATGGTCATTCCAAAGGCCTTTGTTCCCCGGTTGGGAGGCAGGTTCGACGGCGGACGGCAAGAACACCCCTGTCCGGAGTGGGCATGACACCCATGCCGTGGGATATTTTGTGTGCCCAAACCTAAGAAGGAGAGGCCCCAGCCTAATGTCTCTCCCAACACCCCCCAATGAATGGGGACACAGACTTTCCTCTCGCGGTAGTTGGACTTGAGTTACCGTATATACTCGAATATAAGTCGAGTTTTTCAGCCCATTTTAAGGGCTGAAAACCTCCCCTCGACTTATAGTCAGGTCATTTTAAAAAAAAAAGGTCCCACTTTCTTATGGCGAAGGTGGCTCTCCTGTACTCTGAAGTGGATAAGGGTCTCTCCACAGCCTTAAATATGCTTCTTCTGCTTCTCTCCCTGCTTGGTGGTCAGTTTTGGTGCTCGGTGCATCTGCCAGTCCCCCATTTGCAGCACAACAGGCCGTTTCTGGCTGGTTCGTGGGCTCCTCACGCGCACCCACTCGTGCACCCAGCTCGCCGAGCAGCGGCACAGCAGCCCTGTTCTGGGGCTCCCCGGCCCAGCACTCCTGTCGGAAGTGCAAGCAGGCCATTTCTGACCTTTTCCAAAACTTGCCGCGCCTGCCCACGTCTCCAGCGCACTCTTCGGAGGCGCAGCAGTCCTTTTCTGGTCTTTCCCAGGGTTTCTCGCGCCCACCCGCACCTCCAGCATGCCCTTCGGAGGCGCAGCAGGCAGTTTCCAGCCTTATCCAAGGCTTGCCGCGCCCGCCCGCACCTCCAGCGCGCCCTTCGGAGGCGCAGCAGTCTTTTCCTGGTCTTTCCTAGGGCTTCCCCCGCCCACCCGCGCTTCCAACGCGCCCTTCGGAGGTGCAGCAGGCCGTTTCCAGCCTTATTCAAGGCTTGTCGCACCCGCCCGTGCTGCTTCGGAGGCACAGCAGTCTTTCCCTGGTCTTTCCGCGCCCATCCGCGCCTCCAGCGCGCCCATCGGAGGCACAGTAGTCCTTTCCCGGTCTTTTCAAAGGCTTGCCACGCCCGCTCGTAGTTCCAGCATGCCCGGGCAAGAGCTTGAGAGAGCAGGGAAGGTGGTGAGTGAAACGCTGTCTCTAGGATTCTCTTATGAGTAGAAAGCCGGGAGAGTTCAGGATAAACTCTCTGTAATAATGGAACACTGGGGAGGGTTTTAAAAAAATCCAGCTGAGCCGGTTTGGCTGAGTAGGCTATCTTTATTGCTCAGGGATTGTGCCTCCTCCTCCCAGCAGCCAGCTTGTAAACATGGTGTCCCAAACCAACACGTGCTTTCTAGCCCTGCAGCTGGTTCAGTGATTGATTGTTGCCTCCTGCCTGCTGTCTGGATGAAGACCTCCTTCATG
>JAIOUR010687366.1:0-14266 GCA_020711275.1 Calotes versicolor
TGATCAAAGCCACAATACAGTCATACCTTGATTTCTGAATGCTTCCATTTATGAAAAATTCAGTTTACGAATATGGAGGCATCCGGAAGCAGTGCTTTCATTTATGAATTGTTTTTGCAAACCGAGACAATGTTCTGCCAGGTTGTGTGGCATAACCCGGAAGTGACACGATTTATGCATGTGCAGTGTGCTACACAATTTGTGTAACTTACTAAGCAAACCACAAAACCTGGATTTTGGGGCTGAACAATGGGGTGCCTCGGTATATGATTTTTTTCAGAACCTGAAGACCCTCAGATAACAAATTTAATTCATATACCGAGGTACCACTGTATTAAAAGCTAAAAGCAGTAGATGGTTCAAATTCAAAGAAGAATTAATGACATTAGATTTAAAATGTTTTGCAAAATCATTACAAAACCAAACAAAGCTCTGCAAAAAAACCCACAGATTTAGAAACATCAAACCAGAAAGCACCCTGTTTATTGTCTCCCACACAGTCCCTATGGTCCTTACCTGCCCGTAGAAAGATAGTAAAGATGGAGGCAACTTGGTTTCTTGTGGGAGGGAGTTCCAAAGTTTGGAAACAGGCATAGGGTAGACCCTCTCCTATATCCTTTTAAAGTGCACCTGTGAGTTTCCTGGGGCTAGCAACACCCTACGGTAAGGCAATATTTTCTTTTATCTGTTCTTACTCTCCCACCACTCAATTTGAGTGGATACCTCATAGTTCTGGTACTGTGTGAGAGAGAAAAGAAGTTCCCTCTATCCACTTCATTCATGCTGTGGATAATTATGTATGTCTCAGTCATATCCCGTCCCACTCCCCTCAGGAACCATTATCTCGAAGAGCCCCAAACACTGTAGCTTTTCCTCATAAGGGAGGTGCCCCAGCCCTGTAATCATTTCATTCACTCTGTTCTACAGCTTGTCCAGTTCCTCAATATCTTTTTGAGATGTGGTGACCAACACAGTACACAATACTCCAGGTGTGGCCTTATTATCATTTTGTACAATGGCATTATCATGTTAGCTGTTTTTATTTTCAACCCTGTTTTTGATTATCCTTAGTGTGGAATTGGCTTTCTTCACTGTTATGACATACTGGGTTGACACTTTCACATAGGCTCATCTTGGGAAATCACAACAACCTATTGTTTAATCAGTTTTCTGCTCTGAAATCATAGGGGATTGTTTTGATTTTGACTAGGGAAGGGAAACTTTCATTTCATTAGAAATTAGTCAAAACATTCATTTCAGCTCTTCTGAGAATGGTTAGACATCACAGTTAACTTGTTTTGGATGTTTGCACACCTTGTGTGTCTTGGGCTAAAGACACACAAAGCCCTGAATACATTTAAAATTACCAACAACTTCAAATGCATGCAACTAGAAATCACGCAGAAACAATTTACTGATATTTCAAAAAAAAGTATACAAAAAGAACTGGTATGTACATTATAATTGTTCTATGTAAAGGACCATGAAGTTGCTTCTGACATGTGAATTACGTAATAATATTCCACACGTAAATGTCTTGCAATTAAGGCTTCCTTTATCTACTGAGCCTATTTCATATGCAGTCTATATTTTCCTACTGCCTTCAACTTTTCCAAGTATTATTTTATTTTCAGGTTACTCTTGCCTTCTCATGAATATATGTCTAAGAGGCACCATAGCTTCAGTTTAGTCATTTTAATTTCTAGTAAGAGAAAAGAGTTTCTCGTCCCTGCACCAGTAACTCACTTGTCCTTCTGGCATACCATGACACATCTAATCTTCTTTTCCACTATCACATTTATTCCTGTCAGCTTTGTTGGGATTTCAAATCTGGTCCACTGGAATATCAGAAGAGATGATCTTCTTGACCTTAGTCTCCAGTGACATATCCTTGCATTTGAGCATCTTTTCTAGTTCCTTCATAGCTACCTTTCCACATCTCTGCTACCTTCTGATTTATTGGCTCCAATCTCTACTAGGGAAGGTGACTGAAGTGTAGAAAGAAAATCTTTAACAACTCAAATGTTTCATTGTTAGAATTAAAGTTAGTGCTTCCATAGTCTTTTTTATATTCTTAATCTTGTACCATCATCATATTTTTGCACTTTCTTTTTGAAACCTTCCCTCAGTCAGTTCAACTCATTGCTGTGCTCTGCCAATAACTATGGTGTCGTCTGCACACCTTAAATTAAGGATAGAAACATCCTGCAATTTTCACTTCAACTGAATCTAATCCACTTTTCTGAATTGTATGTTCTTCATGTGCATTGTTTTATTCTTGGGGGATAGAAACAAAGTGAGAAATGGTTAGATAGGAAGACCTTCCACTGCCCTCCTTGCCTTCTTTGCTGCCTCTGATGCATAGCAGGTACAAAAGGCAAAGCAAGTACTCAGGCAGGGGCGTAACTAAGGGGGGGACAAGCACCTTGGACAGCAACCTACATTGCATTGAAGTCTATGGGAGTAATGGTGCTGTCCATGGTGCTTGTCCCCCCCCTTAGTTACGCCCCTGTACTCAGGTTTTTGATGTGTAAACTTGTCAAATGTGCAAAAAAGAGAAAGGAATATAGGTGCAGAGGCAAGTTTGAGCAAAATACAGCATGTAAGACATTCACAATTCTTGACAGTACTTCTCCTTCTTCCTTCCCAATACAAATTATTCCCAGTGAAACCTCTTTTATTGTTTTTGTGAGCAGCCTCCATGCCTCTTCAAGTGTTTGGACTTGCTCGGTTTTCACTTTCAGCTTCTTCTTTACTAATTTCCTCATCTTTGGGCAATTTGCTTTTTGAAAATTTAAGGTCTCTGTTTTGGATTTTATCAGTGATTTGTAGTCTGCAATTAAGTTACAAGTAATTGTGTTGTTGTCACTGTTCCCTATTGGATTAGTCACATTAACATTTTGCACCAGATCCTGTATATTACTCAGGACCAAGTGAAGGATTCTTGTACCTCTGGTTGGTTCTTCAACCATCTGTTCCAGGGAACAATCATTTAGCATATCTAGGAACTTTATCTCTTTACCATGTGCTGTACTACAGTTTACCCAGTCTATGTGAGGATAATTGAAGTCCCCCATTATGACCAGGCTCCCCTTCATGGATGCGTCCTTTACCATTTTCTCAAACTGCCAGTCTCCCTCGGGGACATGGGTCTGAGGCCGATAGCATATGCCTACCATTAGACCATCCTTATGGCTTGCTACTCTTTCTCACAACGTTTCTAATGGTGCCTGTATAATATATCATCAAGATATTCCAATTCATACGATTTGACATACAGGGCTACACCACCTCCTGTTTACCCCTTCCTGTCCTTTCTTTATTGTGTGTATCGTGGGATAACTGTATCCTCCATCCACCTGGTTTCAGTGATGTGAATAATAATATTTTTATCTATTGCTAAATATTCCAGCTCTTCTATTTTGTTCTGGAGATTTCTGGCATTTGCATACAAGCATTTATATGTGTTTTTTCTGATGCACTCTTTTGAGTCCAGTTGCATCATTAGACTGCCTCTTCCCTCCTTCCACTAGAATGCTAGTAAGTGGCTCCTTGCTCTGCTCAGTAATTTTTTGCATTCTCCTCATTGGGGAGATGACCACTCTTTTCTAAGTAGTTTCAACAATTCTGATGCCTTTTTAAAAGTTCATACTAAATTTGGGAGCAGATGCATTATCCCAACCCTAAAATGAAACCAGAGTCAACAGCTTCATTGGTTGGAACTGCAAATTCCACACACCCATCATGACAGGCGGTTATCACTTTTCTCTTTCCTAATACCTTCTTAAACCCATCTTAGGCAGTGGGGTGTCATTGAATCTTGGCGTTGTGAATGACATATATTTGTTTTGGATTCTGTGAAGAAATTCAGCCATTTCCCTGCTCTAGGTCATAGAGTTCCATTGGATGGCCCCTGAACCCTAGTGTTATGGGGAAAAAGAGAAAGACAGAGTTACTTCTGTTTCTGTAGGTAATGGTAAAGCCCCCCTGCACATGCAAGCAAGTCATATCCGACTCTAAGGGCGGTGCTCATCTTTATTTTTTAGCCAAAGAGCCATTGTTGTGCTAGTCTATGAACATGTGGCCAGCATGGCACATGGAACACCATTACCATCCTGCTTCTGGTACCTATTTATCTACATGCATTTGCATACTCTCACACTACTAGGTTGGCAGAAGCTGGGACTAGCAGCACTCCACTGTGGGGCACTCAGGTTTTGAACCACCAAGCTTACTTTGCAGCCAATAGTCGGTTTTCTAGCCCACTGAGCCACTCTGTCCCTCCTCTGCATCCATACTTTTTCACAATAATGCTTAAAAGACATCAAAAGGCCATTTATGGGCCTTCCTCAATGGGAGCAGACATTAAAAGAATTCTTCCTCTTGGACCTGTCCATGAAAGCTCACATTAAAATATAGCAGTTAGTTGTTCAGCTGCTATCCACAATATTTTTTTTATTTCCTTTTATTTGGGGGCAGACAGGGACAGAAGAGGTGTTCAAGGTGTCCAGAACTCATCATTGCCCTTCAGCACTTTTGCGGGCAGCTTCTTAAATTCCTCCCCTCAACCTCACTAGTCACCTTCTTGGTTCTTTTTCTGTGAGCAGACCTTTCTAGTTAAATAACTTGGCAAATGAGTGACATTTTATTCACAATTCTAGAATGGCTGGGAGGCATTTGACTCAGCAGGAATGCCAGCCAACAGACTCATGGCAGTAAAAATGCATAAACAGCAAGCTTCCTCTCTAACCAAAGTAGTTTTACTGGAGAGGAGAGTCAGGCTGTAATCCTAAAAGTGTTGATTTATTGGAGCGAACCATCATGTAAAAAAAAAAAAACAAACACCCCAAACTCCACAACAGACTGCTTAGGCTCTTGAGGCATTCAGCACAACCTGCTTAAGCAGAGCAAACTGGTTGCGAAAAGGTGGAAGTTAGTTGTACATTTGGAAGTCCTCAGGGGTGGGCTGGTGCAGTGCCCTTCGTGAATAAACTGTTCCAGTGACATTGCATAAAAATGCAGCATACAACGTACACACCCAATTCTTGTGACTTTCAGTTGTGCTCCATTCCCCTGCTCCCCGTTTCTTTTGCAAAGCAGAATGGGAATTGAAACTATTAAAACTTTCCTGCCGAATCCAGCTGACTGCCTTGATGAATTTTATAACATGTTTTAGAGAAAGGAGAATAAAAGGGCAACAACGATTTCTTCCTTTACCTATGTTGGCTGTTTTTCATGCAGGTTATTTCACAGACAACTAATTGATTCTTCTCCACTTCCTTCCTGTTACATTATCCGTTGAATTGATGTTCCCGATTTCAAATTAGCATTATATGAGCTACATTCCACATTGAGCAATTTAACCAAACTATCCCAATCCATAATACTTGATGGTTTAGCAATTTTGTGCTAAGGAGAAATATGGTATGTTTACGAACATAAACTGAATCACACAAGCAAATCTGGATATAGTATTTTCAGGGGCGTGGTGTGGGGGGTGCCATGGGTGCGACTGCACTGGGCATAAGATTTTTTTTTTGGGGGGGGGAATGCAGCATTCACAGCAGGGCAGCAGCAGGAGGGAGGAGCAGGTGGCTCTTGTGAGCACTAGTCCCGGCTGAAGCCAGTGACGGTGGCATTAGTAGTAGTAATAGCAGCAGCAGCTCCTCCTCCTCTCACTCCTGTGCTTGGTTTCACCCTCAGTCTCCTGCAGGCAGGATGCTGGGCTAGCTGTAGCCCTGCAGCCCTCTGCATGCCACAGGGCAGGTCTTTAACCCAAGAAGGGTGGCACGCTTTGCTACAGTTGGGAGGTGAAGGTGCTGCATGCCAGGCAAAGCACTTGCATGTCCCTCTTCCTCTCACTCTCCATGAACAGGGGAGCAGGGGACAGCCCTGAGGTGCCCGGCGCCAAGAGCTCCAACCAGTTGAGTTAAAGATCCACCCTGCTGCACGCAGAAAGCTGCTGGGCTATGGCCAGCTCAGCATCCTGCCTGAGGGAGACCGAGGGAGAAACCAAGTGCAGGAGCAAGAGGAGGAGCTGCTGCTGCTACTCCTATACCGGAGGCAAACTCCTTGGGGTGCCGCCCCTTTCCCACCTCTCTGCCTCCGCTTCTGCCGCCTGTCCAGGACTACCCAAACTGGGAGTAAGAGGAGGCAACAACGTCCACTTGTTATGAGTGCAAAATACACGTTTTGCCCCCGGTACTGGCAACTCACGCTTCGCCATTGTGTATTTTATCTGTAAGAATGTACAAAAAGCATTTCAAAAATAAATTAAGTTGATCACTAAGTTCTAATTAATGTAATGTTCCAATTATTTGTGAATTAATCTGGCTATGAATCCAATTACTGGTGGTAACTAGAGTAGATCAGTTTAATCAGTAGAACTTACATGAATGTTGGCACATTCATATGAGAAATACAGTGGTACCTCTACTTATGAACTTATTTTATAAATGGATGATGGTCTTAAGTCGAGTTGGAACTCACAGGAACAAATGCAAAAACAGTTAAAGCATCTGTGTTTAACAAGGTTATATGTTGAAATTGTGGTTGTAAGTCGAGGGAAATTTTTGCAACCAGTGCTGGTTGTAACTTGAAATGGTTGTAAGTCGAGATATCACTGTATTTCAGTATGTGGGGAGTGCTCCAACACGGGAGGTATTCCAGAAAGAAAAATCAGTCAACCAGCTGTCAATTATACTTTGGTTTTAATTAATGGACTGAGCAGGGAGGTGAAAAGGGCTTTGTAGGCTCTTCCCAACTCCATTATTCTATGATTATATGAAGGAAGGAAGACATAGAATTCCGGTTGCAAGAGATGGGAAGGCCTGAGCTAGACCTTTTGGAGGTCACTAATTCATAAGGTGGTCACTAGTCAGAGTTTGTTTATGACATGGCAATGATTATAACCAGACGTAATGTGTATTTGGAAACAGTATTTTGCTCAACCCATACTGTATAAAGATATGCATTTTGGTTTTGTAGGATAATTTTCCAATACTTTTATTAATAAACTCTCATTCATTTATTTAAACATAGAGGCTGGGGTGTGTGGACAATAAAATAGATATTGTTTACTTTAAGACTAAGATTAATTATCTTCACAGAATCCCTTTGAATAATATCATTAACAGTCTTACAGTCTTCAGTGTTGAAGAGTAACCTTGTATCTTAGAACTGTGATTTTCAACATGGGGTATGCATACCCTCAACAGTATGAACCAAGACATTTAGAAATGCTTGGGGGTGGAGATGTGGGGAAAGGCCGCTACATCAACAATGTAAGGCAAGATACATGCCAAAGGTTGTGGAACTAATTGAACACTATTCTGAGTGGGGAGGGAGTTTCCATTATTCAACCTCAGGAAAAGTTCTGTTTCTTTGCTCTGTTATTTTGGTGAATCGTGGAGAGTCTTTCCCTAAAAAAGTGCTAACCAGCATGCCACTACAGTGCACATGCTCGGTGAAACACTACCTCACAGACATATGAGCTGATGTGCTAGTAACTGGTGTATATGTAAGCAGGCACCTCCATCATGCTGTGAGAAGTATGCAATGAGTGAATTCTTCCAGGTTTTCTCCATTATTACTGGTTTAAGTTTTGAATTAATTTTGCAGTCTGCATACATACTATCAGATATGGATAAGTGGCAGATAAAGCAGGAGAAAAATGAACCAGCACAAACCACTGGTTCAGCAGTTTGTGCCAATTTCTAAGCAGTGGTTCAAAACCAGAACACGGGGGGGGGGGAGGTTAAACATAAAGCAAAGCAAAGTGTTCTGCTTATATACCGCTCTATAGCAATTAAAGCACTCACTGAGCAGTTTACAATTTAATAATGCAGCCTACACATTGCCCCCCTCCCAGCAAGCTGGGTACTCATTTTACTGGAAAGTAAAATGAGTACCCATCCTCAGAAGGATGGAAAGCTGAGTGAACTTTGAGCCGGCTAGCCTGGGAATTGAACCCCAGGTCGTGAACACAGTTCTAGCTGCAATGCAGCATTTAACCATTACAACATAATGCGGTTCTTGGCCGATCGCTGAGAATTTCTCAGGACATATCTAACACTTTCATGCAGAACAGTGAGAAGGCATCATCTTTGGTTCGTCAAACAGGCAAAAAGAGAAAATACTCTGATGAATACACGAAATCTAGATTGTCATATAAAGAAGATGAGGACTGTTCCAAACGCCAGCGTGTAGTGTATGGGTTAGTATTAGCCATGAAATCTGGATGCATGAAATCTTCTTACTATTGCAGCATTTATAAACAACACATGTCAACTATACAAATAAGGAATGCACTTCTATTTACTGGCTAGTGAAACATCAGAACATAAGATTGCTCTTTTCATCAGTTAACAAAGAAAGTGAAAACACAATTGAAGCCTCCTGTCATGTGAGTTACCATATTGCTGGAAACAATATACTGTATTTCCGTATCTTAGAACAAGCTACAGATCTCCCAGAAAATAGATAGAAAATAATTGTACACTTAAAAGTGCAAAAATCTTTTTTTTAAGTACCTCTCAAAAACTGGAGAAGAGAAAAACTGGATTGCAAATCTCTTTGAAAAAGAATATTTCTGAGTTGTCAGGTCATCAGTAAAAATAAATAAATAAGAGAAGTTCATCAAATTTTCCACTAGTAATACAACACAAATAACTTACTTTTGAGTAGACATTAGCAAGGAATATGAACAGGTTTCTAACAAGTTGCTTGCATTTCTGTCACTATTTACAAACACAGAGCTTTCTCTTCTTTTATAAAAAATAAATACAGCAGGGAACTGAATGCAGTTCCAGATTTAAGGCCATATCTCACATCTGTTTAATCTGATTTCAGAAAACAATGTGCTTCAAAATAAGTTCAAGGACTGCATTGTTCAAGGACCACAACATGAGGAACTGTATTAAAGGGTCACGGCATTAGGAAGGCTGAGAACCACTGGTCTAGAGGAATTGGGGCAAAGTCTAATGGCTCTTGGACTTCATGTTCTTTTCCAGAAAAGTCTTCTCCAACAGTTGCTAATTGATCGGATCAATTGGCTGATGCCAGGCAAGCAGGGGACAGCTTCATCTCTCTCCGCCACCTTCCTGTTCATCTATTAAGCTTGGAAATGTGTAAGGCTGTAACCATAATGGGGATACGAGGATGCAGGTCAACTCCAGCCTGCCAAGAAGTAAACCCACTTTCATGTGCTCACTATGAAGGTCTATGGAGATGCCTAGAAACCTATTTGAGTGAGCAGACAGCATTTCTCTAATCAAGAGCTCCGATAAGGCAGAACTCACAGTCTCTTAATGAAGTAGATGTTGTTATCACTTCAGTGCCTCCTATTCATTAGTTGAATGACTGACAGGCACGAGGCAAACATAAATACAGGAAAGAGGCTGTTATTACATTCTAGTAAGAAAGGCAGTAATTCTTTGTCTGACATGGTGTTTCTTTTCAATGGGTGGGCCTGCCTCCCCAGAGAAGAGATGAAACATGCAGTGCAGAACTTCAAATGGGGGGGGCAGTTAAGAATCCTCTTGCTGTTCAAGGTTGGACACATGATACAGAGGCAGGGTCTTCACCTCCTTCAGGTTGACAGCAATTGTCCAAGGAATTTGTCAGAATTTCTCCATTAGGAGAACTGGGGGAAGTCCCGATGCTTCTCTCCTTCAGGTGTGTCAGCCTTTTAGGTCATAAATGCTCTCTTGTCCAACTGCCATGAAGTCATAATGGCTAGCCTGTCTCCTTCAGGCAAGCAGCAGCCTTTGCACAGAAGACAGGGGGAATGGCAAGCAGTGTTTCTGTGTTTCTCTCAAACTGAAACAAGCCAGCAGTAGCAGTTGGATACTGTATGTTGTACCTCAGCAGCAGAGCACAGTTCAATCAATGACATCGCCGGGTAGGACTAGGAAAGAATTAGATTTGAAAACCAGAAGAACTATGCCTTGTCATTCTGGACAGTCCTGCAATAGATAGATGAATGTTCTGACTGAACATAAGGCAGCTTTGCATGGTATTTTATAGGCACAATATATTTCCGTTCATTGAGGCTGAAGGGCATAAGAATGTCTTGGACACTGCCTCTTTCTCCAGCAGGTAGACATATGACCAAGCAGGTTGTTGGGATCTGTCTTACTGAGGTGATGTCAGTAATCCATGGGCCAAGAGACCATCTCATTCAAACAGGCAGCAGCGTGGTGGCAGAGGACCAACAGAGATGAGGAGGGTTGGCCAATGCCCAGCTACCACAGAGCTTTGGCAGGTAGCCCAATATACCAAGGTGGTCTGGCACCAAAACCGGAAGGGATCATGGAGGCAGGTGCAGAGATACTGGCAGTAGTCCAGATATAACTAGGTAACAGCTCCCAGAGCATGCCAGATTTGAACACTATCTGAGGAAAAGGAGACAAACAGGTAGGCTGTGGAGAACAGGATGGAGGGAAAGTGATATCGGGTACTTGCATGCGATTCCAGAAGGGCTCCAACTTCCTCTGTGTGTGATTTCTGTATACAGCCAGAAAGCAAATGGCAATGACGCCTTACAAATTAAGGGAGCGCCATAGGGCCCCCTTTAGCTAGGAGGACCTTCCTCCAAAGTTCTACCATTGTAAGTTTCCAAATTATATTGCTCATAGCATCATGCTCATCCAGCAGATAATCAGAATCTTGGCATGGAAGAGCTGTCATGTGAAGTTCAAATGTGCTAGATTTCAAGCTGATCTGGTAAACATTGCCAAGAAGCCACAGAATATTTTCTTAAGGACTGGAAACTGACACATTGACTCTTTCCTCCTCCAGTTTGTGGAGAGGTATCATATATTCCTGACATATTTTCGTGAAAATGGCTGTTGCACTTTATTCAGGCTCATTGTGGAGACAATGTTATGTTAGTCTGGTGGCATTCTGAGCTATATTTCAAAAGGTAGTACCTTTTTAAACACCCCATTCTTTCCGATGGGGTGAGGAATTATGAAAACTATTCAGGGCACCCTGATTTCCTAATTCTGAAGCTAGAATCATATTAGTACTTCCACTGATTGCCACGAGAAGCCAACAAATGGCTTTTAGTTGCTTTTCCTGTTTGTTAGGATTGGGCTCAATTTTCAAACATGGGAGCCAACATCAGATAAGTAGGTGGGTGGGTGGAACGGTCATATACTTCGGTGTTTATTTATTTGAATCAGAGTGTGGACTATTTAAAATAATGGACATACATGAAATACAGATGAACATTAAGAACAAATAAACATGTTAGAAATCATGGTCATTTGTGGTCCTAAAAGGACCATTGGTTCGTTCTGCTTACAGTGCAACATTTCTGGAAGTGAAGGATTTGCCTGCGGTAATATACACCTAGAAGTACTTGCAATGTTTTCCCCTACACAAAGATTGTTGATAGTACCACAGAAACAAGTATGCCCGGCTCTCGTCATCTTTGTGGATGGGGTGGGTGGCAGGAAGAAAACGACCCTCAACTAAGGAAAGTATGGGATAAATGTTTGGACAATCATTCCACCATTCATATGGTTTTTATCAGTGTTTACTATGTGCTCTCTGGTTGTCTGAGTTTGATTCAGTAGGAAACAAATATTTATTAGAATACAGAAAAGGGTAAGTAAGTGGTCTTTTGTGGAACATTTTGACCCTCACAGCCTCTCGCTGCCCATCTCAACTTCCATGGTGACATTTGGTCCAACCCTAATCCATACCGCCGGCTTTAAAAAATCTTGCTCTAAAATGATGAGCAAGTACTTGCTTATAGAGATGGGCATGAAATGAACTGCGGTTTGTTAATTCATCGGTTCGTTAGCTAACGAACCGGTTTGTGATGTAAGGAACTGATGATACTGGTTTGTTTCATTTTGTTGACAATCCAGCAATTTTTCCTACTGCCAAATGAATTGTTCTGCCCCACCTCTGGCTTCCCTGGGCTCGGTGGTGGCTGCAGAGGTCCTCCCCCTTCCCGATGACCAGCTCATGGTTGGGAAGGGGGGGTGGGGGGCCCAGGGAAGCCTTCCCCCCTTTCCGATTGTCGGGAATGGGGAGAATCCTAACCCTAACCCTAACTTTATAATTCCCTGGGCTTGATGGTGGCACAGAAGGGCTCCCCCCCCCATTCCTGACGATTAGCTGTTCATTGGGAAGGGGAGGAGCCCTTCGACGGCACCACCAGCTTCCCTGGGCTCAGAAATGGCTCAGAAGGCTCCCCTCCACTGCCCCTTCTGCAGCCACCGTGGAGCCCAGGGAAGCCAGCGGTGGTCACGGAAGGGCTCCCCGCCATCTCCCCAGGCTTCCCAATCATCAGGAAGCCTGGGGAGTGGTGGGAGCCATTTTAATGGTTCGTTTCATTTCATTTTTTGATGAACTTTTTTAAAAATGTCAGAACTTTTTAAAAAATGGACCCCCTAATTAAACGAAACAAAATGACTTTTTTTGTTTGTTTGTGCCCATCTCTACTTGCTTATGCAGTAGAAGTCCAGGTAGCTGAGAATCACTGTGATGTTATTTCTTTTCCTTCATTTGTGGTATTATTTTCACAGGTTGTAGAAGATATTGAGCAGGAGATGACTGCGGGGAAGAAATTACCTCCTAATTTGAGGGAAAGTGTTACATGCATCTACCTGAACAAGGGCATGAAAGGGGAATGGATTTACTGGCTATTTCTCTTCATTTCCTTTATTCTTGCTGAAGCACTGAAACTGCTCAGACAACATAACCTCACAGGTTGGTCAATGTGCAATGCAATCTCTGAAGGTTAACCCCCAAATATTTCCTTTCTGTGGAAACAGCCATTGACAAAGTAGCAGCCAGACTCAAAGTACTGATCACTACTGCTGCCTTTTTTATATATACAGCAAACAGATTTCCAAAGAGAAGGTTCTGGATTTTGTTGAAGGAAAGGTGACTGCTAAATCTACCCCAGTAGGGTATAGGACAACTTCCTGGTTATCTTAGTGGCCTTCCAACATTTTCCCTAAACAACAACAACAACAACAACAACAACAACAACAACAACAACAACTTTATTGATTAGCCCTTTGGGCCTTATCAAGTACAGAAAGAATCTAGTAAATAAGCATTTGATAAAACAGTATTTGGCAATCATATATCATCATCTCCTTTACAGGGAGCTCCAATTTGTTCTATAAAGGTCGATCTTACCCTAGTGGCTTTGCATACAAAATTAGCAACACAGCGGACAACATGGGCCTTTGAGCTATTAAGTAGGAAGTCAAGCTGAAAGTTCACATCCCAGTGAGCACTTTTGGCCATCAGTTTTGATAAATGGAACTGTCTTAATGCTTTATAAAGCTCGTAGTCAAACAGGATATGAGTTGTATCCTCTATTTGGGGGGCGCCACATATGCATGTCCTATCTTGTTGAGCTGGATTGTGAAAGCGCCCGTATCTGTTCATGGATTCCAGTAATTCAAATCTCACTCTAGTATAGGATCTTCTGAGGGAGTGAGGTAGACTAATTGTTAGATATTTTTCACACTGAAAAACTTGTTTGTTTTTAGATAGCCAGCTTAGAGCTTTATTATTAGAAAGGAGCTCCATGTCCTGTTGGGCACTAAGATCTTGCACTCTTTGTTTCAAAGTAACTTTGGCAAGGTGACCACTGGCAAGTAAACGTTGGCTTGGCAACCCAAAGTATGCAATCATAATGCCGATTTGTCTAGCCCATGATTTGGGAGAGGTGGAAACGACTTGTTCCATTAGGCAAAGCTTGGGGAATCTATCTTGACTCATCATCTCCACCTTCAACCAATATGACAATGCCCTGAATACTAGCTGACTGGCAAGAGAAGATATGCCTGACTCCGCCCTGACGGCATAAGCTGGTGTGTTTTTGTCTGTCCCCAACAGGTTTCTTAAAAAGTTGGTCTGTACTATTTCAAGCATAGGTGCTTTGCTGAGGCCCCAAATGTCCGCACCATAGCTCAGCATGGGCACAATTTTGGCCTTAAAAATGCTTACTATTGGAGTAAGGGAGCCTGGATAGGTATAACTGATCAATTTTTGGATTTGCCTTACGCTTGACTCTGCTTTTGTGACGGTTCTTTTAAAGTGATTTAGCCAGGACCCTGTGTGGTTGAATGTGATTCCTAGGTAAGTGAATGAATTAACATGCTCAATGGACTCGCCATTGACATACCATTTGTGTATTTTATTTCGTTTGCTGAATACCAACACTTTTGATTTGGATTTATTGATGACTAGGGAATTGTCAACACAGTACTGATGTAACTTTTTTAAAGCT
>JAIOUR010709541.1:0-14262 GCA_020711275.1 Calotes versicolor
CTCCAGGTGCAGGGATTGGCAACTAATAACAGGAAGAGGTAAAGAATCCCCTGTCATGCATCCCCTCCCCACATTTGCTGCTATCATGGCTTCTCCTTTCATGAATTCCCTGAATCCCTGAGTGGCCAAGGAGGTGACCATTTCAAATAAGGGCTCTAACAAATGAAGTGGAGCTCCCAAACAAATAAGAACATAAGAACATAAGAACAGCCTTGCTGGATCAGGCCACAGCCCATCAAGTCCAGCATTCTGTTTCGCACAGTGGCTCATCATCTGCTTCAGAGCATTCCCAAGCAGATACCATCACCCTCCCATGATCCCAGCAGATGGCATCAAGAGATATCCTATCTAAATCTTTGTGATTGTGTGTCTGGGACAGAGGACATTTACAAGTCCCTTGAAAAAAATCTGGGCAATCTTCTGCTCTACAAGCCTCAGACACTGTCTAGGTTCACTGACATTTAAGATAGCCAAAGTCAGTAGAATAGTCATGAATAATAGAAATAGAGGGGTTAACCCAACCTTTTTCTTAAATATATGATAACCGTGAAAGAGAGAGAAAAGAAGCAGTGAGTCAGATTTTAGTCAAAACAACCCGTGTAAAATCAGGAACCAGACTGGTGAGTCAGTTTTGTCCTTACACTCCAGACCTCATCCTTGGACTAATCTGATGGGTCTTCAATTTGTGACTCAAGACAGGATGTCCTCCACTACATGAAAAGCTCCCAACCACTGCTGGCAAAGATTTCCTGTTGTTTATTCCCAAAGCCAATGCAAGGCCTTCATGCAACAAAGGGTTCCTCATCCCTGGTTGAGAAAAAGCAATGTGATTCTGCTAACAAAGTCCTCTAGTTTATTGATGCCTGCAGAAGACAAATGACAGAACTTTCTGTGGCTCCTTGCTCTCAATGAACGAGTCTTCATTGGAATTTACAGGGATGCATGTGCTTGAAGATCGAAGCAGAAACTCAGTAACTGTCAGCAAGGTGCCACTAAAAGATTATCTTACTGTTTTCTGCAGGCATAACTAAGGAAGATTTTGGCCTGTATCTCAGGAATGCAAGTCAAAATACTGAAGGCAACTATTAGTATACAGTAGTTTACAGACAAAGCCAGAAAAGGCCTTACTTTTACTACTCTATCTAATTTATTAAGTATACATCTAAGATATCTATTTAGTAAACTAAGACCGATGCTGAAATTGGTGGTCTTACCCCAAGTTCATCTAAAAACATGATCATCCGATGTTTGTTATTCTTGATAAAAGGATTTACACCTTCCATATAGGGCTCCTAAAATTAAAATTATCTAGTTAATAGTATTCTTGTTCATCACAAAAGTATTTAGTGAAGCACCAGATGTCTTCTCACTTTTGATGTCCATATTATATTTCTACTGTTCTTAATTACATTACTATTATGACAATTTTAAGTATCTCACGATGCTCATGCTAAAACACAAATATAGGAATAATAATTAGATCTTAATAAATTTTCTTAACATATAAATACTAAACTATTAAATTTAAATTAATCTATTAAATTAAATTAATATTTCACATGACTGGGTAAACAGGAATATACAAACAAATCACATATTTAAAGTTTCATATCTACCTTTGCTCCAAATTCAACTAGATTTGCCAGATTCTGCACAGACTTGGCGACCAGCGTCAATGTTCTTGCAGCAGTAGGTGAGGGAGAATCTGAAATAAAAGAGTGCAATTTACATGTGATGATGTAATAATGCAATATAGTGATGAATCATGGAAGTGTACTAGAAGTTACCTGTAGGTCAGAGATTTAGCAACTTTCAAAAAACAGTCATGCTGCAGCAATGCCCTAAGCCAGTGATTCCCAAACTCGGGCCCATGGGCTCCCAGAGGTATGAACCAGAATATTTAGGTTCACACACACACACAAAGGAATTGTAGGGAAAAGTACATATGTCAGCAGTGTAAGATACAAGTCAAAGGTTATGAAATTAATCGAACAATGACAAGTGGTAGTGTGGGTTTTCTTTATTATTTAATCTTAAAAACCCCTCCTCTCACTTTATTTTGATGAATGGTGGGGAGTCCTTCCCTAAACAATGTGTTGTGAATATGCCACTATAACACAAATGCTTTTACTCTCCTCTATCTTATCAATGATTTTGATCTGGCCATAGCTTCTTTAGTGTGGACAGGTAAGTAAGAATCTAGTAAGGTCTCAAAACACGATGCCTCCTTGTGAATATTTGAGTACTATCATGCTGGTACCAGTATTTGTGTAAGCAGACAAATCAATCAGTCCAATGAGTCCAGGAATCACATTAATTAGAAACTCTGTGCTCATATGAAGGGTACAATTGAAAAAAGTTGTAAACCAATACTCTAAACCTATGCAACTCTGTTATACTTCAGAGTTATACTTCTCAACCCATCCCCTGGAGAAAATGATATATTAATCATATTATCCCATATTAGCAGCAAACACTTCTTTATGTACCAGTCAGTTAGAATTGCCTCAGCAATATATGAAAAACTAAGCACAAATACAAGTATTTTTACTCTAACCATTGTTTATCATAATCTAAAGTACTTACCTGAGATGATATTAAACATCCGTGGATTCAGGATGGCAGGACAAATGAGCCGAAGAAAAACAAAACCACTGAAAGAAGAATACATCATGAATCAATCTTGGAATCAGAACAAGAAAACACCATTGAAAATATATTTAGTATGGCAGTGATTAAAAAGAACACCACGATCTTAAGACCATCTACATTTGATTATGATACTGCATAGCATTTCCTTTTCAGAATATGATAAATACAGATGACCATTCTGTACATGCTTGTATCTGAATGGTGTGATACAATTTCCCTTATCGTTTTTGTGGAAGCTTCCAAAGAAGTGAAGAAGAAGAAAAATCACTTTGTCGTAATATAATTTATCTTCTTATCAGATATAAATAACAACATTGTCTGAATGGATATGAAGTACGATTTTACTATGTATTTATACACTCACTGCAGCAATTTACCACTAAACATTGATAACAGAAAGAGATGACAAATTTTAGTAACTTCCTGTATCAGCTGCTGTAGCACTTTCAGACTTCTGGTGATGTCCTACTCCCAGTTTTATGTTTTAATAAATAATAATATTGTGCAGGTACTTCAACTCTGGTTTATGGCATCCTTTCTAGGATTTTATTAGTGGGTAGTACTCAGGAGTGGTTTACCATTCTCTTCTCCTTGGGGTGGGGGGGCATCCTGGGACTGTCACACAGGGCTATACAGACTGGCTCTTTTCTCTACAGGCACAATGAACTCACAATCTCTCACTCCATAGCCAGATAACTAATTCATTGAGCTTCACAGTTAGCCATTTTATTAGAAAGGCCATATTAGGAAGACCAAAATAATCGAGACAGCACAGTCCAACTTTTTCAAATTCTCGTTCAAGAGACAACTATATCATCCAGTTCTGTGGTATTGTTTCTCTTGGGATGCTGTTTGTATATTTGATATTACAGTATATACTCGAGTATAAGTTAGTTTTTCAGCCCATTTTTAAGGACTGAAAAAGCCTCCCTCAACGTATACTTGAGTCAATAATAATAAGCCAACTATGTGTTCTCCAATAATTTTTAAAGACAAAAACAGGTTCCTCGATTTATACTCGGATCGACTTATACTTGAGTATATACGGTACTTACTTGTGTACTATTTCACATTAATTTTGAATACTGATGCAACAAATTTATTGAATAAGATACATATGCATACATCTGCATGTGTTTTATTATGAAAGCTGAGTAACCTAAATTGTGAATTCAAAATAGTTGCAAGTGCTCAGATCAACTTTGAATTTTTTTTCACAGCCCCAAACCTAAATATTCTGAGATAGAAAGCCCAAATGGAACAAAAATCAAGAATGTCTTACCTAACCACTCTTGTTCTCATAGTTGTATTAGCCGGCCACTTGTTCTGGACAGATTTTTGTAAGCACCCATATATATACCTCAATGTTCTGTCAAAAACAGATTCAGAAACTTGACATACAATTATTTTCTTAATGTAGCAGCCACAAAGGAAGCTGCCTTCAACTTCAAATGTTTGATAAATATTGTAAAGTGGATAACACAAATATTTCATGTTCCTGTAATAAAATCAGTGCAAATTCTCATTGATTTATACCTAAAAATAAAGATATAAATACTAAAATAAAGGTACAGTATCCCAAAACAATTATCATACTTCTCTTCAGATGTTAAACTAATATGCAGACTGAGACCAGAGATAAAGGATGCACATTCTTGAAACCTGCAGGATTGGCAAGATTGGATTGTAGATTGTGGACTATTACTATTTTTGAGTACATAACAGTCCAATTACTATTGATTTTGGGGTGGGTGGCACCCACCTTGAAGTTTATAACTTGGCCCCCTGAACGCCAACCCTCTCCAAATTTGGTGTTGAAAGAAAAGAGCTTGAAAAAGCTATGCTGAGATTTTCATGCTGATGGGCAGGATCACTATTTTCAAGTGCATCAGTCTAATTACTACTGATTTTTCCTGGGGGGGCGATTTTGGAATTTAATAACTTTGTCCCCTGAACCCCAAATCTCTCCAAATTTGGAGGGCTTGAAGGGAAGAATCCATGAAAACTCTTCACCAAATTTGGCGCCTCTATGGTGAATTGTTTCATTTTTATAGCAAAAAAGGCAGTTATTTTCTCTTTGTCACAAATTTCATTCTACCGATTCATTAGCCAACAACTCAATTCATTAACTAACAAAACAACAAAAGTGTTTCATTTTTCGTTTTGTGCCCATCTCTATTCCAGAACAACATATTCATGAGCTATAGCAGGGGTGGCGAACCTGTGGCTCTCCAGATGTTTAGGACTCAGACTCCCAGAAGCCTTCTCCACTAGCTCTGCTGGAGAGGGCTTCTGGGAGTTGCTGTCCAAAACATCTGGAGAGCCACAGGTTCGCCACCCCTGAGCTATAGGATTACCTTCACTAAAAGGCAACAGTATGTACAGTATATGTATTCAAATCCAGGAATATCACAAGCCAGAATAACCGAAGTACAGCAATCACAAATAAAATGGTACCATTAATAACTATAAAATCAATTACCATCTAGCCACCAACAGACAAGTTGGCAATCCTCTGTTACGTTAGTGAAGGTTATCGCTAGTAGGTGAGAAGTTAATAAAACATTCCTCCTTTCTCACTTTTCAATACTAGTAGTAAGCAGAATTAACTTAAAGTAGAATAAAATACTGGATTCTAAACTATAAGGTTCAGTTGTTGTATATAGACACATTTGCCATACTACGTGCATCTAGGATACTGTGAAGATATGGGCCAACCTATTTTTTAAAAATGTGGACAAGTGGAAGGCGGATTTCCAATAGTGAACCAGGAACAAGCAGAAAATCCTACTGACTTCAGATAAGCGATGAACTTACGGAGGTAGTATTTCTGCAGCCATGAATATTTTCTCTACCAGTTCCGACAGGATGTTTAGCAGGTGTGTTAAATTAGTACTTACATCTTCATTTTTTTCTAACTTTGAAGGATTTAACTGGAAGAAAAAAATGATCACTATCTGAAACCAATATCCCATATACAAATCAGCAATATTTATTCAAAATGGAGGGGAGGGTTACACTTCTTCAGACATGACACTATTTGGCAGGACATGACACTCGGCTTCAATAACCAATCTACAATCTACAGATTTCAGGAATTCTATCTTGTCAGTGATTCTGACTGTGCCAAAGCCTCTTTAATATAGACTGAGTAATGTATGTAAGAATTTAGTTCAGTAAAGTCCCAAGACAAGGTGCCTCCCTCTAACTTTTAATTAGTGTTAGGCTTAGGTCAATTAGATCAACAGACTGTGAAAGAGATAAGCAGAATACAGAGAGTACATAAGTACAAACAAAATCCACAGATTGACATGATCAGGACAAACTAAAATGCCATACAAGCCAGATATTGTGACCATAGTGCAGGCATGTCCAAAGTCTGGCCCGGGGGCCAAATGCAGCCCCTTTTCAAATTTTGAGTGGCCCTCAGCTTCTTCTCCCTGCCGGCTCAGCCTGTCACTCATCCCAATGAGAAATGGAATTTATTTCCTCCTCGCCTCAGTAAAAAAGGAGGACAAGTGAGGGGAAGTCAGGAAGACCTGACTTCCCCTCCATGGTGCAGGGGGAGGGGGAGGCTTCCCTCTCTGGAAATAAACTTTGCCTCACCCAGAGGAGGCTGTGAGCACCGTCGGCCCCCACACATGTTCATCTCACCAAATATGGCCCTCCTTGCAAAAAGTTTGGACACCCCTGCCATAGTGCATAGTAGTATGCAAGGCAACTTACAATTAGCACAAAGCAAATAAGGACAGGTAGGCCAAATGAAAGTCAACAAAAACTTATTAGAATCTACATTAAAAATAAAAAAAAGCTGAACAATATTATACATTTGTATTCACATCCTTCCTAAAAGCAGTGACTGATAAAAGTCACTCTGCAATCTGGGACTACAGAGAAGAAAGCCTTCTTCAGCATGCCTTTCTAGTGTGCTTCTGCAGCTGCTGATATTCTCAAGAGGACTTCTTCTGAAGTTCCTAAAATCCAATAAAGTTCCTAACAAGACAGTCAATCAAAGAGAGATGAACTCCCAGTCGTTTAGGGATTTGTAGGTTAAAACCAGAACTTTGCACTGGGCCCTGTAGTGCAGGTCTCTCATTACTGGGGTTATACAATCGAGACTAAGTACCAGTTAGCAGTCTAGAATATTTCACTGACTGGAGATCATGGCCCCTGTTCAAAGGTAGGGCCACAAAGAGCACAGCACAGTAGCTAAAACATGATGCAACTAAGGCATGGGTTGCTCAGATCAATTTAGAAAAAGCTAGAGCTGATGCACTAAGCAGAATTGTGCAAAAGCACTCCTTAGCACTTCTGCTATCCAAGAATTCGGCGACAGCACACAGTCAAGTAGGAGTGCTCACAGTCAAGGAGATTATGAAGACAACTTTTTAAAGAATGTGCAACCTTTCTACAGCAGTTTGAATCCCAGTCCTTGAGACTAATTTTCTACAGACTAAAAGCACCTCCCATCTGTCAGCATTTAATTTCATCCTTCTCATCCCCATTTTCAAGTTCAGGCAACATTCAAAACTCTGGAGTAGGAATGGGAATTTTGGACATATTTTGGACTACAAAAGCTCATATTCTCCATTCTGGGAGTTCTAGCTGACACATGTGCAGGTCACCTGAGAAAAAGGCCTAAACTTGAAAAGTTTGAAACCTAGCTACAGTATGTCTGGCTTCCTGTTCAGAAAGAAAGTTCCCAGCTAGCAAGGCGACAAAAACAGAAAGCTTGGGCAGAGCTAGCCCAGCTAGGCCTCAAAGCCTTCCACTTTAAATGACATCTTGGCTGTGCAAGGTTTCAAATACCAACTTTACTACTGATTGCTCTCCAGGTGTTAGGTAAAAACAGAGATGGGTGTTATTTGCATACTGACGCCACCTCACTCCAAAGTCTTGAATGATTTCTGCTAGTTTTCATTCAAATTAAACAATATAGGATATAGAGTAGAACAGAACACCACACATGCCAATGTCCAGTCCTTTCACCTCATATCTTATTTACATACCACCTAGAAAATAAACACTTCTGTGGCATTTTGGCTGGCTATAACAGTTTATCCAATTACAAATTTTGTTTTTACTAAATCTGAATACACTTCAATTCATTTTAAATTATAGACCCTGTGTTATGAAGCTGACCAACTTGAAGAGCAGATCAAATGACAATCCAGTTCAAAGTCAGATTACTGCAGCAGATTGGGCACTATGTTTGAAAGGGAACAAAGTACATGACCTATTTTGGGATGTACCGTAAAAACTAGTTGAAATCCTTTAAAAGGAATTTCATGTAACAAAATGAAAGCCTCAATTCCCAATTTGAAAGTAAAATTACATTGAGTTTCTTACCTCACAAGACTGTTTGCTCTCCATTATCTTTAAAATAGAATCCTTTAGAGCATGGTGAACAAAACGTGTAGCTGTTGCTTTCATATACTGTTCCATAAGTGTACTTGCCAGTGTGGTGGCACGGAATAAGGTAGTGGCTTCATCTGAACAAAATAAGCAAATAAGTGAGACGAACATTTGCCACTCTTTTACAACTAAATGGTGGAAATGAATTTTGAAGAGCAATTATACACGAGGACAGGGAATAAAGAAGGGGAAAGGCTAGGAAATTATTTTCAGTAACCTAAATGAATATATTTTCACTGTACCTTCTACACATATTTCTCTGTCATTTAGTGTTCGCAACAGCAATGCCTCCATTTTTTCATGAAGAAAAATCTTCAGTAAAATACTAGCCAGCAGTGTACGATCTTGGCCACACACACGTGATAAGGCATAGACGACATGTAGCTCTTTTTGCAATACTAACTGAAAAACAGATGACAAAGCCCTAAATTGAAATAATTAAGCAATTTCTCAATGAGCATTTGATAGAAGTGTTATCAGGCTCCAGAAAAAAAATGTTGACTTTTGTGAAAACTATGCAATTTCTTTGACATACAACACTTTGAACGCTCCTATATAGTTCTTAGTTAAATAAATACATGCTCTTCAAAAGCACAGATGGTTTCAGATTTAATCTTCATATGCCAACAAGCAACTTTGAAGTCAACGTACATTAAAAATACACTACCTCTTTAAATTCACTGTATTCTTCCTCTGGCATTATTTTTTCCATAGAATACCTTGCTCGGACACGTAAAGAGCCTGGTTCTATACCTTTAAGAGGTACATGTGAACTAAGCTGGAACCATTCATCTGTAGCCTGTCCTTTCTGAAGCCGGCTCAGCTGGCATCGCATGAACACTTGCAATAAAAAAGGTTTAGAAACAAGTTAATATTTTGGCAGAACAGTTAAAATAAAACAACTTCTGCCCTTGAGTTATATATTACATATGCGTTTTCAAGCCAGAACCAACTTCTACTGGCCCTAAAACAGCTTTTCAAAGTGAGATATTTAAGGAATGGTTTTACCAATTCCACTCTCCCAGTGAGTTTCCATGACCCAAATATGGAGTCAAATCTGGTTCTCTTAGTCCATCACTGTCCACTACAACACACTGGTAGTTACATGTAGAATGCTCCCTTTTATACAAAATCACCATTACACAAATACCTAAAATAGACCCTATTTGCATCAGTAGGACTTAGATGTTAATTTACAAATAGATTTAATGTGTATGTTCTAGTAGAAGTTTCAACTGGATATACCCAATCTTTTTCAAAGTCTGATCAAATATAACTTTGGAATACCAGGGTTATTCCCAATATTTTTAAGACAATATTTTTTAAGAGAAAGGTGAAATATAGCTATTTTAAATGCATAAAAACAAACATTTCAAGATAAAATATCACTTTTTAAAAATTATCAATTTTTACTATAGTAAGATGTATTTTACTGGGTATTCAGGAAAGAAAAACTGGTTTTTTATAAGTGATACAATTGTTGATTAAAATGTTTCTGAAAACTTGAAAAAAATTATTTTTTTCTCATTAATGTGACTGCCAGGTGTGATAAATCTATTAAAAAAAGAAGAGAAAGAAGGTTACAACTGCTGCTACTACCATTTCCATTATATGTTTCTTTTGAAAAGGAACTTACATATATCTGGATCTTTACTCTTCTTTGTTTTGTTACTAAGACTTATTTCAAATCTATTGATATCAGATGAAAGATCACTAAGAAAAATACAAAAAAACCTGTTTCACACTTCCATTCCTATTGTTGACATTGGACATTAAAATAATATAAGCAGTTTGGAATTTCTTTTAAACTGAGTTTCATTTAATAAAGCCACAAATGAAAGGTACTCAAACAATTATAACAAAGTAAATCTTTTAAAATGTTCATTTGCTAATAGAAGTACAGTGGTACTTCGACTTACAACCGTCTCGACTTACAATCTAGAGTAGATTTTCGTCTAGATAGTGCAGAATATAAATCAAATAAATAAAATAAATAATACAACCATTTCGAGTTACAACCAGCAGTGGTTGCAAAATTTTACCTCGACTTACAACCACAATTTCGACATACAACCAAAAGGCACAAACTTTTAACTGTTTTCACTTTTCCCCCCCTTCAGCTAAGTGTTGGTTAGCAAAGAGACTGCTTCTCTGTAGCTCGTTCGCCCCCGTGGTTAGCTTTGGAGATGACTGTCTATTATTTTAGGTTTTAAAAATATATCCTCCCCTGCCAAAAAGCAGATGCATTAACTGCTTTTGCATTAGTTCCTGTGGGTACCAATTCGACTTAAGACCATCATCCGCGTATGAATTACATTCGTAAGTAGAGGTATCACTGTATTTCTCATAGGAATGTAGTGAAAACTAAAAACCACTTGTACCAATTAATAGCATTTCAATGCATTCCTATGGGAAACACTGTTTCGACTTAAGACCAGCTCGAGTTAAGACCAATCTCTACGTACCAACTGTGGTCGTAACTAGAGGTACCACTGTACAAGAAGCTGGAAACAAATCACAAATTTATAGTTTTACTGTTGGATTTAACACTACACAACCAAGTATCTGATGGAATCACGTATCATAAAAGGACTTTTCCATCCCATTACAGATTTGGGAGCTGCTCATAGGGCTGCAAGGAGGAGGGAGAATCTATTTGGGTAGTGATTTCTGTTTTGAAGGCAGATAAGACACCACTGAACAAAACATTTAGGTTTAAATTTAACAGCAAAACACTTACTCAAATACAAATTCTTCTGACCACACTGGGTTCTGTCCTTCTCTTACATGTGTTTTTGCTACTTGTACACTGTTTAGGTAGATGTTACAGTAAGGATTAGTAAAATGCTTGGCTGGAAGTGTGTGGGCTTCTTCAACGTGTAGTATAAGGCTGCTGACCTAGAGAAATGACACAAAATATACTTTAAACTTTATTTTATACACTAGGACTCCCATCTGCAATTGAAAAGTGATATAAACATCTTAGGCAATTTTTGTTTTAAAAAGGCCCAAACAAACAGCTAACAAAGTTGAAAAAAAGTGCCACACCCAGAAGACTAATTGCTACATTTCAGAATGAGCTTTTATAGATCATATTTACTTCTTAACCTGACCCACAAAAGGTAACACTGAAATATAATAGACTTTAAGGCAGTGGAACCCAAGCTTTTGTCCTCTGCAGCCTGGGGGATCCTTTTCCAAGGAGCTCAGCACACAGACCTGAGGACCTTTTTAAAATGTGTGTACAGTTTGGGGGAGCTCTTGTTATGGTGTGCATGGCCCAGGAGTAGTGTTTTTAATGGTGCACACAGACCAGTGGCACCTTTTTTAAAAGCATGCACAGCCCAGGGGAACTTTGTTAAATGATGTGCCTATAGAAAACTGTGGGCTCTGCAGCCCAGTTCCTGCCTGTCTGTGATCTAGTGGTTAGGGACCCCTGCTTTAGGGTACTACACTTATGCACTGCATTCAGATAAATTAAATAAACAGGAAACAAAATTAAATTCACTATTTAAGTAAATGAAAAAGACAGACAGAAAAAGCACACCAATCAACACAGAAAGACATTTAGCGGAGTTTCTCTTTCACAGTCTGTTTCTTAGCTATAGATCAGTGGTTATCAACCTGTGGGTCCCCAGATATTCTTGAACTGCAAGTCCCAAGAGCTCTTGTCAACATAATAGATAGTGGTGAAGTATTCTGGGAGTTGCAGTCCAAGAACCTCTGGGGACCCACAGGTTGAGAACCACTGCTATAAATGTAAGGAAAGCAAAATATTATTGGACTGATCATGTGTAACTGGACATATGGACCTGGACTTCACAGAGCGAAATACAGAACTTTTTGAGCAATACCCATAGAAGCACAGATAAATGTGAAGAACGACTCTCCACAGCAAAAAGATGGGTCCTTATATGGGACAGGAGAAGAAAACACCAAGTTCATTGCAGTCACACCAATCTTCCATTATGCCGATTACACTCAGCTATCTCTTCTACTTATCTAATTCCAAGAAAGCTGTCTTGGTTCAAAACCAGTTCCTGATAGCTGTAATAGATGGATTGAAGGCAAATACAGTACAGTGAAATTTAATTGTAACAAGACAAAAGCATTCCTCTTCAGTCTAAGCCAGAACAAAGAGGGGGAATCCATCCCATGTTAGATGGGATTATGCTTTCCCTAAAAACTTAATTTTTGTCTATATATTGTATCTTGTTAAATTTGCTGAAGTTGTACACTGCACAGAGTAGGCTAGCCCTAGATGGTGCGGTATAGAAATTAAATAAATAAATAAAAAAATAATTAATTTGCAGTTTTGATGTTGGATTAACCTCTTGAGTCTCAATCCCCACATTTTGGCAGATTGTATAAAGTTAGGAGTATATTTACAGTTAGTCGGTGTGCTACACAAGCTTATTCTAGGAAATATCTCTTTTGTTTATACTGATACACATCTTAGTTACATCCCATCTGGATCGCTATAATGCACTCTTCATGGCACTGTCTTTGAAGATGGTTCTGAAACTTCAGCTGGTTCAAAATTGTTGTAGCTAGGTTGATGAGTTGAGTCAATTATAGAAACTACATAACTCTCATTACATCTTTACCAGCGGCTAGACTATTTCTAGCCCCTATTCAAAGTGCCTATTATGACCCATGTAGCTTGTATCCCGTACACACTCTCTGAAATCTCTTCTCAGTACTGCTTGCCGAAGACTTGAGAAACAAAGTGATTGATCTACAACTGGTATAGCAGTACATGCATTCATTTTGGTCAAGTTCAGATTGGGAAAGATTGTTATACTCTATATAGTAATTTGTAGCCATTACCTGACGTAGACGTTTATTAGACGTTCCGGGACTAGTTTTCCTTAAATTGCAAAATGTCTGCAAAGCTTTCATCCAGTCCTAAAAAAAAACACATAAATATCCAGTAACTGGCATTGCAGCTACTCAGAAGAAAGCCTTACTGAATTCTGTATTATTTAGTTACTTGACTATAATGTAAAGCATTGCCACCTGAACTGTACTTACTGAATAGCCTGATCATTTAAGAATAATCTTCTAGAACCAGGTGTCCTTCAGATGTTTTAAACATTCCCATCAGTCCCACCCAGCACAGCCAAAGGTTAGGCACAGTTGGAGCTGGATATTAAAATATCCTCAGAGCACCAGTATAAAAAAGGCCGGTTTAAGATTATAAATCCATTTATATTTTTGCTTTGCATTAATACATTTTATTATGCACCCTGAATTAAAGAGCAAAATATTCAATATTATCAAGATATACATTAAAAGATGTGATGCAATTTCAATCTGTATACATTTGAGTTTGGAATTCTGGATTTCTATCTCCTCCCATCTCCAGCTCTGGCTCAGATTTCCCAAGTGTAGCAGGAAAACTGAATAGAATGGAAAAGAAAAGCCTAAGTGTCCAGCTATATTATATAGTTGACAGTCAATTAAAATGAGTGTTGAAGAAAGTTTTTCAATTAGAAGTAAAACTTAGTTTTTTTGAAACCCTGTTATCATCAGGAGGCTCCACTACTGAAATCAGACCAGATAATAAAGAACAAATAGGAAAGCTAGAGTGAAGTAAAATTTATCAGTACTTCTGAAAATTTGCTGGTATTTGGTATACTTCTCCAAAAGCTAATCTAATACATACAGTATTTCACACTTTTCATGATGAACAGAATGCTACTCTCTTCTTGAGTAATTGGGACTAAGACGCCTCTATACTCTAATCCAGCATTCTTCAATCTGGTGCCATCTAGAATTTCAGACTTCAGCTTCCATTAACTCTACCCAATACAACTCCAAAGGTATGGAGCTCAGTGGAATTGGGGAAAGCTAATGTAATGCTTCGATTTAAAAAACTGACATTCTTTTTCATTATTACTAAGAGACTATATACCATATATATCTCCCTCATCTAGCAGACATGCAAATGCCATAGGAGGAATCTCTCAAGTTTAGTAACTTCTCTTTGGGGCCAGTTTTGGGGCAAATTTGAGGGCTGCATAGTGTAAAGATGAATATCACCAACACATATTTGGTAATAGATATGACAATATAAACTGTTCCAACTATCACCTGAGTAACAGAGAATAGAATTTAAATTGGATATTTCATCATAGTACATGAAAAGTGGACTACCATACTCTTCAATAAAACATATCATGCTGATATCTT
>JAIOUR010720635.1:6631-21497 GCA_020711275.1 Calotes versicolor
AAAATATCAGAGTGTCCCAGCAGCATACATACACATCAGCATCCAGGAACGCTTATTTAATAGATTGCTTTGCATGCGGTTTGTACTCCTATACGACCTGTATTAATTACTTTTGATATAAGCGGTTAGAGTACTGGACTTCAACTTAAAACCTGAGTTCATAATCATCACTTACCTGTGAAACACCAAACTCAGAGTTGTTGTGAATATAAACTTGAGAAAGAATATATTTACATAAGCCACATTGAGTTCAGAAGTGATGAATTGGTGTAAATGTAACAATTTTTTTAATGTAATAAAGATCCAGCTTACAAAAAGAGAGTAAACAGCAATATATGTAGGAAGGAGACCTGGAATGTTTATTACTCGGAAAACTAGAGCTTATGACTTGCACGTGCTTGTGAGGAAAGGGAAGAAAGCTGAGTGTGCATGTTGGCACTGGGCTCTCTCCCATGGAAGGATTATGTTGTGGAAAAACTAAAAAATATGTTCAACAATTCCCCATAAAATCTGTTTGCACGAGATAGATTATTTCTGTAAGGAGCATGGATTTTATGATGGCAAGCTTCTAGGATCTCCATATGAGTGAAAGCCTCTCCTTCATTTTGGTAAAAAGTGTAGAACTCTTCCCCAGAATTATATATTTTACTTAATTGGTGTAGCAGTGGTATAGAAAATCCACAACCCATATCTTGATCTGGGACTAAGGAAATAAGACATTGAAATCTTAAGGGTTTGTGCTATTCTGAAATGGACATAAGAAAACGAAAACCAAGAAAGCTATAGGTCAGGGGTCTGCAACCTGCGGCTCTGGAGCCGCATGTGGCTCTTTTGTCCCTCTGCTGAGGCTCCTTGTTATTCAAAACGTGTCACAACCGCATGGCAGCACCATCTTGGAGTAAGACACACGTGGCACTAATCCACAGGAATCCATGGGAGGAGTGCCATGTGGTCTGGGCCACCGTGTAGGTGACCTGGCTGGCCCTGGGAGGAAGAGCTGGAAGAACCACATGGGTGCAGAAGCTTTAAGGGGGCTTGCACCCTGGAAGCCGGTCACTTGGTCTCCACCTGCAAAGATGAGAGCACCAGGGGTTTTGTGGCTCCCAGTGATTTCTTTTCTATAGGAAATGAGTCCAAATGGCTCTTTGAGTCTTCAAGGTTGCCGACCCCTGCTATAGGTTATGTGTTTGTACTTGTCTTTAATTGCCTTTGCTCCTAACCATTAAAACTCCTCCCCCAGGAATATCATTTCTTTTCTTTTCTTTTCTTTTTTTGCTCCCAAAATAAGGATTTACTAAGAGGAGAGACAAAGAAGCTTCCACACCTTTTCATCATAAACATAGTTCGTTGAAAAATGAGTCATTAAAAAGAGAAAAAAATTAACAAGTTGATAATATGAGTGCACAAAGAGAATATGCCAGTCCTCATCAGACTGATGGCCTCTCCAAGTTGGTTTCTAGATTTTTATGATAGGCTTCATATGTGAAGCTTGACGGGGAAGAATAATGCATTCAGTCAACTGTGCAGTAATATGTAGAGAGAGAGAGAGAAAGAAAAAAAAATCTTTCCTGACCTCTATTAGCTTCTTATGATCTATTCACAACGTAACAAGACATTTTGATCTTCACTAATTCAAATAGTACACATCTTTCATTCATACAGTATTTACCTTGTGGCTGTTGATTGCTAACTTTGTTTTCATTGTTCACGGAGACACTTCTCTCATCTTCTGTGCTGTCCCATATGCATGTACCCCTGATTTTTTTAAATTATCATTTTATACTTATATTATTGGGCACTACCTATTAACTAATTCAAAATACAGTTGGTTTTACAAATGTATTTAAAATATATCCTTTTCAGCCATTAGCATTTGTTTGAGAGTCTATAGGAAGCACTGAGCTCTCAAAGCCTTTATCTGAAATGGAAAGGTGCACCAGCAGTTGCCGCTTTGCACTCTCCACAGTGAAGTGCCAAATCCTTTAACTTCATGTCAGGTTTCCTGTGCACTCATCCTGGTGGCAGGGAAGAGTGAACTCTAATTACACACTTGCAAAGGTCATTGAAACGTACAAATCAGTAGCTCCCCAGAAGCAGCTTAGGTATTCTCTACAGTAGGTCAGTTTTAGTTTCCTGCAGATTGTTGAACAGTGGTCTCTGACACCACAGACTCTGGCCTACAGGATACCGGAGCCTTTATGTTTCCTGCTCAAATGAAAGCATTGTGTTTTTCTACCCATTAACCAAGGATAAATGACCTAGATATTGTGCTTATCAAAGCCTCATTTCTCTTTTACTCTTTTGTTCTTTAATGTACCACATTATCACACGCTGAACACATTTGAAAGTATTCCTAGTCTCACAATCCCGTTTGAGGGAGCAATGCAGGGTTTTTGTGTCTCTTTCAGAATCTTTGGCTTGAATGGAATAATGTGAACAGAATTCGGGATTTTTCTTCTCGTCTATTTCTCATATGCTACCAATGCAGAAATATATTTTGGTACCAGAAAGCTGGTAAAATAAGGTAATAGTTTTCTAAAAGTACCAAAAAGGGGAAGAGGAATCCAATAATAATTGCTTTTATTGTGAATACCACAATATTAGCATACACCAGTTGTATCTTTGCTAACTGCTACATTCTATAAATCACATCTCTGTATATCATGAGTCACTTTTATTAAAAGCATCATTACTACAGTTGGCAGCAATTTACATCTTATCTTACATGATAGCAGTTTCCAAGGGAAAAAAATTAAAAAGACATCACAACAAAGAAAAACAAATACATTTACAAAGTCATGTCTGTAAACTTCAAGGCTAGTTTAGAGTTGAGGTAATCTGTTTAGCTTTGTGGCTAAAGTAACAAAGTCCTTTAATTTAAAAAGGTACCTGATTTTAATTTTTTTTTTTTGATTTACCAGTGCATTACAAGATCACAAGACAATTTTACTGTAGTTTTATCCTGCAAGAACCTTTTCAGTGGGTATTTTCCAAAAGGTACTCTTCACATTCAACAGCTGCCTTATTATTGCTGTGTCTCAAGACAGAGAGACATTCACACTATCATGGAGATTGTCAGAGAATGTGGGTGTAGATGTATGTGTGTAGACGTATGAGAAAATTCTCATACAGTTAAAATAATACGCAAGTATGATATGTATGGTAAATTTCATCTTGACCTTCACAGCAAAGAATAAAAATAAAAAATTAAATATATAACTTCATACTTCCTTTAAGCAGCACTTCCTTCTATTTAGTGCCACTCTATTACAAATTGCTGCTTTTATAATACCAATGGTACCAAAAGGAAAAAAAAAGCAGAGCATTATGTCAATTTCCTTAAAAAGACATGATCACCTCTCAATTTCATCTCTCCTAGGGATAATAAATAATGCACTGCACAATACTTAATGACCAAGATACCTTTTGACACATCTGTATAACATGACTTGAACTTTTTGTTTGCTACACTATGTTACAGAACAGCTTATAAAAACTAAGTATGGACATTAACTGTGAGTGTAAACAGTAGGACTACCACTTGTCAAAAGTTTAAAACACTTGAACAGTAACTGGTACTGCTTACTCATCATTTTCATTGTTTTCTATTTCATCCCCCCCATCAAGCGAGTCTAATTCTTCACCCTGTGCTATTTCATCTTCTAAAGCGGAGGAATCTGCAGTTTTATCAAGGCTTTCCTCTGCATCACTGCCCTCTAGATTTTCTTCATCTTTAAAGGCAGCCCCTTCAGTTTTATCAGTAGCCTTTACGTCACTAGAGCCCACTGTATTCTGAAGTCCTGTTAATGCTGGGAAACCAGGTAGTGTCAATCCTCCCAGTCCTGGAGGTAGAAACATAGATGGATAGAACAGGCCAGGAGCCATGGTAGACAGAAGGAAAGGGTTGAAGGTCAGAGGGTTGGCAGGCAATCCAGTGTTGGTTGTGGTAGTGGCAGTGGCTGCAGCAGCAGCAGCAGTTGCACTAACAGATCCATTTGCAGAGTCAGTAGCAGAAGCAGTGTCTGTGCTTTTTTCAGAGTCTTTATTCTCCTCTTCACTCTCCGTCTTCTTTTCTTCTACTTTTGAAGTGCCATCTTCAGTTTCTCCTTGACTGGAAGCCATAGTGGTGTTTCCAGAAGCAGCTGTTATTGGGTTATTCAGCAATCCACTTAGTCCAAACATATTGGGTAACCCTGCCATACCTGGCAACATCAGAGGCAGCATGGCAGCTGGATTCTTAGAATCACCTCCAGCAGCAGCAGCAGCTGTCGCTAGTCCTGGAGGAAAGCCCATGAGACCTGCAAGCTGGAGAGACTGTAGGTTCTGTAAATTCTGAAGGCTCGTGAGATCCATCCCAGCGAACAGACTGTTCATTAGCAGTGGGTTAATTCCCGAAGTTGAAGCTACAGCAGCAGCTGCTGCAGCTGCTTTGGCAATTTCACTTTTTGGCCTTCTCCCTCTTCTGCTTGCTCCCTCTTCCCGCACAACAGGTCCTGTGAGAAGACGGTCAAACATAGATTCTGGAACAAAACCCTGCAAAAAAGAAGGAGGCAAATTCCATGGCATTATATATCCACTCATGGGGTACCTAGACACAACTAACCACAATACTTAAACGTGTGCAAAACAAAGGACGGGAGAACGGAACAAGATGGTGTGAATAATGTATTTCTCGCAGATTACAATTTCTTCCCTCTTTCTGACAAGGGTAAGACAATAAATATAATTTATTTCTGTGAATTATCAAGCAATATCCCGTGTGTCAAGTTGTCACTTTCAATCATATGAAACACAAACAAAACAATTATAAAGAGCATACTGGAGCAGCAGGTGATGTTTGGAAGTTTTCAAAAGAAAAATCAGTGATACAAAAATTAACTTATTTATCATGCCACTAAAAATCCCTAGGGAATTAAACCCGCTGCTCTTTCTCTTTGCAGTTACTGGGCTTTTTAGACTCAATATTCTGTCCAAGAACATGCTTGAAATATATGAAAGGGGAGAAACTTATACAGAAACAAGAAGCACATTTTATATGAGTGACTTGTTTACTTACAGGCATTGATTTGTTATGGCTATGGAATGTTTTAGTCCATAATTAATTTTGCATGTATTAATTCTGCATTTAATGCAAAGCAGGTATACACACTAATGATACACATAAAAACTTCCCACAAACATGTTCCTCCCTACTGTTAAATGGCTATCTCACTAGAGCTGGGGAGCAGGGAGCGAGGTCACAAGATCTAAAAGCATCCAGTCTATCAATGTTTGCATTACCCGTTCAGTAAGAAAAGAAATAAAGCTCATTTTGAACTACAGCAGATTCTTACCGACTGCTTAACAATGTCAGTCCAATCTGGAGCAACAGCAAATTCAGGATTTTCTTCCAGCCATCTTGGCAGATCCTTCATTGGTGGTGCCATAGCTCCACCCATCTGTAAATAAATAAATAAATAAATCTGCTGATGCTGTTAAGATGGTTCTCCTAGGACAGTGGTTCTTAACCTGTGGGTCCCCAGATGTTTTTAAACTTCAACTTCCAGAAGCCTTCACCACTAGCTATGCTGACAAGAACTCTTGGGAGTTGCAATCCAAGAACATGTGGGGACGCACAGGTTACAAACCGCTGTCCTAGGATCTTCTACATTTAAAGACATGGTTCTTTCTGTTAGTTTCCCAAAGCTGCACAGGTGTCAAGGCATGTAACTTCATCTGCTAGACATGCTCCAGAAACCATGCTGGTTTCTCCTCTGGGAGGCATCATGGAGGTTCAAACTACTTACCAAGTAAAACATTTGATTCATTTCATCAAAAGAAAGAACATATGATGCTGCATTTTCAGTTTCTCAAAATTATCCATCAAAGAACTAAGAGTGTTGATAATCAAAGCAATCTAGCATATTCAATTCAAAGATGAATAGCAAATGATGTATAGTGGAAAACAATTGCCACACTGTAACTATCTCCAAAATGATCATGGACTTGAGAAGGGGCTATCTAGTTCAACATTGTTTGATAGAATCACTCCAGAGCCACATTTCTAGAAAATCTAGCAATTTCTAGAAAATTGCTGCACTGTATGTTTGAAGGCTCACCAATGAGGGAGAGTTCCTATCTAGCTACTTCAAATAGAATAAAACATACCATACTCAACTGCTACTTTAAAAATCATAGAACAAACTAATCAAAACATTACCTTCTTGCCATTTCGCTTATTTACAACAGGAACCCTCTCCTCTCCAGTTAAGGTGTTTATATCCAGTTTATTAGGATTTCGACATCTGTGCCGTTTCTGCTTGGGCTTTTGAAATGGGGAAAATAGTACATCTGCACTCTTCTAAGAAAGAGCCAAGATATAATGTATTACTTTTGGTATTACTATCTCATCTGTAAGCATAATTAACTATCTTGTTAGGCATTTTAGCTTCCAATTTTTAAAATTTAATTTCAGAATGCACATCAAAATTTGGCTGAAAATTAATACATTACTTATATCAACACGAACCACCTTCATTTTTACATCACAACATTAGCAAATGAACAATGATTAGGCAAAGTTTCAGAACAAGTTTGGTCTGGAGCCTTGTAAATATATAATACAGGGGCAGCACAACAGCTTATGGCAAAGTATCAGACACAGTATTTCTGGAAATTTTATTAAGACAAAAAGCAATGGTTGTCAAACTAAAAAACTATCAATCCTTTCTCCTTCCCCACTCCAATATCAATCATCCCCCCCCCCCCTGCACAACAACTATTATCTGAAACTTACTGGTACATAAGGTGGCATGTCAACAGTGTATGTGGGATGCAATTTAAGCCATTCAACTAAATCTTTATTTTTAGGAGCATCCTCTCCCACCAGCCTGGTCCCATCTTCCATATTAATGACAGGGATGTGAGTGTCAGGATCCAGTTGTCCAGGAGATGGAATGTTCCTTGGTGGGGGAGTTTCCATTTCATCATCAAACGCTTTGGTCACTTCTCCATCCTCCTGCAAACAGTGCACAAATCTATCAGCTTTCAACAGAATGACATTATAAAGAAGAGTGTCTTCTAGAAGCATACAAATTCAATTTGGAGTACTTCCTACTAGCTATCAAAGCACTGTACAAAGGTTATGGAACTAGATGTTAAATACTTTGAGACCCAATTAGTCAGCTTGTAATGTCGAATGTGAAAATGACCCTCCATGTGCTGCTGGACTCCCTATTCCTTGGTCAGTGGTGAGTCATGACATTTCTGACGGGGGCTGGTTACAGGGAGCGTGTAACACCCCTGTTAAAGCAACTCCATTGGCTACCAACCACCTTCCAGGCTCAATTCAAAATGCTGGTTTTAACCTAGAAACCCTTCAATGGTCTGGGCCCAAACTATCTTAAAGATATAAGCCAGCTCGGGTGTTAAGATCTTCAGAAGATGCATTTCTCTTGGTCCTGCAACCTTCTCAGGCATGTCTGGTGAGAACACAAGAAAGGACATTCTCTATGGTTGCTCTCAAACTTTGGAACTCCCTCCTGCTAGAGGCCAGACATGCCCCATCTCTGATATCCTTCTGCAAGCAGGCAAAGAATGTTCTCTTCAGGCAAGCTTTCCTTGAGTAATGGACCTAGTACATGATTTTTAATTAGCCTGATTGCATTAGAATGAAGTTTGTAGAATTAATTGTACCCATATTCCTGTGCCCATTTTATTATTCTTTTGCCATTACTTTTATTGTTGTTATCACTAGTATTGTATTATCAACTAGTATTATAGTTGTAATATTATGCTACCTTTTCTCATTCATAATTATCTTTGAATATTATATTAAGTGTTTCTTATGAACTGTGATTTACTGACTACCATCAATTTTGTATACTGCCCCCCAATGCTGTAAGCTGCCTTGTGTTCTTTCCAAGGAGAAACATGGGCTAAAATATATTAAATTAAATTAAATATTTAACCAATGGAGAGCCATATATTTCCTATAACTGGACAACTGAACTGCAAATCCAAAACGAGCAGATCTTCTCCTATATCACCACACTTTGGGAATAGCTGTTTAATATGCACTAGACATGGAATTATAATATAGTACTGCTGCCATCTATATATTTAGAATATTGATTATTAACTACTATTTTTCATATTTACCTATTAATCTGTTCTAAACACATAATAGCCCTATTTGGGATTACAAACCGAATATGTTAATTTTTCATGTGCTCATGAACTTTGATTTTTTAAAAAGATTTCCAGTTGTATAGAAGGTCTTCATGCACAGGAAGCTGTCTCCTCTGTACACTGCTAGATTTCACATGTGACGAATGAAATGATAACATGCTACAACTTTCCCTTCTCACCCATTCAAAATAACTGTTTTCTGAGTGTATTAATTATGGTGTCTCTGCCTAATTAAGTGACTTTAAGAGCATAACGATGGGTTTGAGCTAGACTTGAAATAAAACCATCAAATTCTTTAGTCAAGTATATCCATGAATAAATCTGATCATTGTTTTAAGAATGTCGGGACATGAAGTCCTACAGGTATGTTTCCTATATGCACAAGGGTTTAAAACCAATAAACCGAACATAAAGAGTTGCAGTTATTCATGCTTTACCTACAACTGTCTTCCATTTTAAAGGGAATGATAGTTGCAGAACAGTGAAGTTACAATGGTTTCTTAAGAATGAGTTTGTGAAATAGGACACTATTTTAAAATTCTTTTAGACCCTACATTTTAACTTTACCAATTATCATTAGTAACAATAATGTTGTTGATAATCATATGAACAATTTATATACAAGCCTGATAATATTCAAAGACATTTGGAAACTTGAAAGGTACACTACTATTGTTATATCCCTACTGCTGCTGCAGCTTGCAGTTGCAGAAGTATGGTTTGACCACCTGGCAAACTAATGACGGGATAACATTCCAAGTGGACTTTTTCCTTTGAAAACATCGGCTCTTCATGTTACTATTCTCCACTAGCTGAAAATCTACTCACATGTTGTACAAAGTAACATGATATTTCTCTTTCAAAACGGAATTTTGTTCTGAAGAATTAGATGGAAAAATAATTTATTTTACTCTATTATATTAAGCTGTTAATTCAACCAGCATTTCATTTACTCTAGTAAAAACACATACATCTGAATATGAGTAGGGAACTTAAAGAATACAAAGCATGGTCTTTTATGTATACAGAATAAAAATGCCCCTTTATTCCCATATTACTGAGCCTCATGTAATGTGTAATAAAGAATTAATGTTAGGCAAAAAAGTCTTCTTTCTTACTGCTGTCAATGATGCTCTCTTGTTGCTCATAAATAACAGATCAAGCCCTTCTACATTTTTTCTTCTTCCTCTCCTCCTTTTCATGGGTGGCTCTACATCAATTAAAGAACCATTTAGCAGATGCCTTGTGGGTGTGCGTGAAAGACCTGCTTGTAGCAGCTCCATCTGAGTTTTAAAGGCATCAGATACTGGTGTGGAAACATTAGGTACTAGAAACTTTGAAGGAACAGCTGGAAAAGTTGAGGTAGAACTTGTTGCCTCTCGTGAGGCTTTTGATAAGTCTACAATTTTTTCTTGTCCATTTTCGGAGACAACCTGTGACTCTCGCAACTGGGCAACCATTTCCATGAGATTTCTCCTCTTGGCTGCCCTCTCAGCCTCAATTTCAATTTTCCTCCTTCTCCTCCTCCTCTGGCGCGGAATTGATAAACTGAGCGCATCTTCCTAATGAAAAATCAACATACATTGGTATAAGCAGTGAAATAATCTTTACTTTTCCTTTCTGAGACACATTTTTTCAAGATGTTTTAAAACAGAATATAATGGAAGAACCTTAAACATCTTTTAAAAAGTCTAAATCCCACTAGTTACATTTTGTCTACTCCAAAAGAGGGCACTAACATATTTTATTCTAAGGATAAATGAACATAAATCTTGGATCTTTACATAATCTACTTTTTTTCATCATATACTGGGGTTATAGCTATGGTACATCTGCTGTTGTAGATCCTTTTCAATATTTACATAAAGACGGCACCGTCTTTTAAGAACTAAAGGTTACGAATTCTCTTGTGTAGAACATGCCTTAGATAACTGAGGAGAAATGGTGATATCTTCATTGCCACTGATGCTGGCTTGACCGACCATGGAGAGCTCTGCAAAGCTCCTTTTCTGTAGAGGACTGTCCACAGCTGTCGGCGTATACCCAGGTATAAGCCCCTGGAAATCAAACAGCTGGCGTCGATTTATTGGCCACTTCCCTTTCAACACTGCTTCACAGATGTTATCTAATCGGTTGATCATTACTCGATCCTGTAGAAGGAAAAATACATAATGAATATCACGTGAAAAGCAGCCATTTGAGCTTTGTCAGACCACATGCTAGCTTGCAGCTTAGCAGGCTGCATGGGCTGAAAACTTGCAAAAAATTGTATCTGAAATTCCAGATCAGAATAGCCTGAAATCATGTATAATGGAAAGCGATGAACAAAACCAAAAACTTGTCACTTCGGTTAATGAGACTTATGAGAAACACGAGCCCTTTTTAGTTAAAATACATTAACCATCCAGCATACCTCTTCTGAACTTTCTGTGTTGTTTACATACAGTATACGAAAAATGAACATCAGTTAGAGTAATAGTAATAAAAATCATGTAACCCAACATCTTTGCCTTGGGTATGTCAGAGCCAACAGGCTGCATCTGCAATTCTGTCCCAGGAACTGGTTCCTCATTAGTGTCACTATTAATAAAGTTCAATGTTATGAAATGGGCACCAACCTAGGGACATCTAATAAATGTCAATTTTCATTCCACACCCATTATCACTTCAGGTTCCACTGAAGCGTGTACATTAAAAATTTCTAATTACACTTTAGTCCACTTAGAATACAGGCAAATACAAAACATATCCTACTGCTCCAAGAAGTGTGCTTTAAACACTAATTGAACAGTATTTTTGGCAGTTTTAAGAATATGCTATATACAGTATATAAATTGATTTTTTTATTTCAATACTTAATAATGTTCCCTAGGAATGTTTTCTTGTTAACTGCCCTACTTTTATTTGGATGCCAAATGACCATTTTACACAGATTGCTGTTTTCCTTTTACATCTTTGTATATGATATGGCCTTAAGGGCTAATCAATAAACTTGTTGTTGTTGTTGTTGCAAATGACCATTTTATTTTCCTAAGATATTTGTTAATGACATGAGGAACATCTTTTTTTTTTGCTGCTGGGAGTTAATTTTGTTTGTTGTTGTACCAATTTCTTCAGGTTACTGCCTTCTACTATTGTATTTGAATTGTTTTTAAAACTCCACACATTTAAATTGATATTTATTTAATTATATTTATTTAGATTTGTCATCACCCACCTCCCCAAAGGGGATTCTGGGAGGTTTATGATATAACACCCCGAGTCCCCTTAGGGAGATAAAATGTGCAAACCACTATGTCCTCCAACATGAAACCATATTTTCTGCATACATTATTAAAAACAATTTATATATACAGTATATAAAGGTATCCCTAATAAGTATTAACTTTCCAAATTAGCTACTGATTCGTGAACTTGGTCTTCAGCACGCCGAATTGTACAGCAGTGTAAAAGCAGACCTCGGCAGATGCAGCTGGCTACTTGCTTTCCCCAGGAATAAGCCTATTACAGCGAGGTCCCTCCACCCCACCCCACCCCACCAGATGGCTATGTTATGGTGATTAGGAAGTTTAAGACTATTACTACTTTATTTCTCTCCAGCACCCACTGAAACCACGAACAGAGATGCATGCAAAACTAGTAACAGAACATCGCTGCTGCTCAACACTCTCCCATTTTCTCACCCAGCATTATTTTGCATTATTATGAACTAAGAGAAGAAAAACAATTGTCTAGAAGAAACAAATGCAATTACAATCTGCCTCCAGTTAAAAAGTGTTTAGGCCCATGTAGGTCAACAATAACATCTGATTTCCTTTGGTTCAGACCACAAAAGTGTATGTTCTTACAAGTTATATTTCATGTTGTGAGATAGCTTGGATATTGAAAGAAATGGAGGGATATGAAATGAACGTTAACATTTCAAGAAAAATCCAGGAAATGGCCATACAATTGTTTTATTTACTTATTTTTTTCGATTCTTATACTGCAACCATCTAACAACTATGGCCACTTTTGCCATAATTCTGTGTAACCTTTGGAGGTGAATTGCTGCAGTTTAAGAAATCACTGGAGACTTTATCAGCCACACGTGGAGTCTTACAATTCAGCCTGTAGCTGATATCCAAAGTGAATTCTTAACGTGGGCCAATTCTCTTCCAAAAGTTACATTGTGTGGTAAATAGGAAAAAGGATTTTGGCCACTGGAAGTATCCACAATGCTGGTATTCTTTTTTGTATCACTGAGGCTTGGCTTTGGGCATTGGTGAGGGCACACAATCCTTAAAGCAAAGTACATTATGAGAACATTTACGTAGTTCTCCCCATGTTGCTGTTTTGTGGTCCTGAAATGAAGGAAAGAGCCAAGAAACCGCACACAGATTTACACATGCATGCATAGGCTCCTAAAGATGACCCTTCTTTCTGTAGCACCCCCTAAAATCTCCTCAGGAAAGCCACCTGTTCTTAATGGTTACTTTCTTACAGGGGTATATCATAGGTCTTTTCTAGGACAGAGCAAATGCACATAGCCACGGAGGCAAAAATGGCAAACCAAGGCCTGCAACAGGAAAATGCATTAGGTCCTTTCTATCCTTCAATCACACCGAAAAGGCTTGTACGGCCCTAGAAGGCTCTTTTAGCTGAGGAAATGTGGAAACACCGTAGCTACAGACAGCTGAAGTGGTAATCTTTCATACAGCCCTGGAGGATCTCTCATGCCCTATTAAAGGGACTCTGACCAGCAGGGTGAGAAATGCTACATTATAAATTAGGCTATTAAGCACTGCCGATCTTCAGAAGCAGTGTCTTTTTAGCCGTTTCGAGCCAACCCTCAGCTCAGAACCAACCTTAGGCCAAAATGAAAAAGCAAATGTTCTTTCATGAAGCAGCTGAGCTACCGACGGATCTCCATCTTCCAGATAAAACCCATCACGTGTTTCATCCCTTGCAGTGCTCAGGGATGCGTTGCTTTCTTCATCAAAATTCTTCCCCTGAGAAATCGTTCCTGCTGAGAAATACCAATCATTAAACATTAACAAATGCAGGGAAATTAGTATTATTTATAATGTCACTGCAGTTTGGATGACTTTTGTCGGAAAATTACTATACATCATTATAGGCAATGATGACCATGGCTGACATGAATATTGTATTCATTTCTCTCCTCGTGTGAAAATGATACATGGCAACTGTTGCAATTGTGAATTGTTACTCAAAGCCGGGTTTTGGGGGGGGGGGGAGTTCTTGAAATCCTATAACTGCACACTCGATTTGAGCCAAGATTAAATTTAAAATCACATCTCACTTTTAGGGTTCCATCTGATCTACCGGAAGAAAAGCACAGACCTTGATCACCAAGTCAATTGACCAACTCCAATAAATATTTTCAACTACAGCAGACCTGCAGAATCAATGGGACAAATACAAAAAGTCCCAACCACCTATTCTAACTGGGAAGAATTACAGGATATTGCTCCAAGTTATCCTTACTCACTCATAATTGTTTTGCTATTACCTTCAGGTTGAGAAGACTCTTCCGATTTGTCATCGTCATCAAGTTTTTCTTCATCATCATCTTCTGAACCTTTCTCAGAAATAGATTTTGGATCTACTTCTGCACACAGCTCTATGTCTTTTATTTCACATTTAACAGGACCAAGATCACCCTCAGGATCACATTCCTCCTTGTCACTTTTTAATGCAACAGTGCTTGCTTCCGCCTCCTCCTTTTCCTCAGCCGATTCTTTGGCTGATGTCTTCTCAGATTCTTCCAGTTTAATTTCAGTTAGTTCCACAGTTTTTTCATCTTGTGCTGGCATGGATGGAACAATAGAGGCTGCATGACTACAACAAACACCCAGAGGATTTAACAAGGTTATAGCATTCAGATTGCTTCCACCTCTGTTTTGAGCAAAGTTTTTGTGAGAATCAAGAAAGGAAAGTTCTGGGTCGTTGAGAATATGATAATCTGTCCTGCTGACTCCATGTTTAGCAGCTCCAATTAGTAAATCTTTGTCATGTTTGCCACATTCCCACCATTCTGGCAGATCCAAGCTTGGCTGGCACAGTTTTAGCCTCTCTGCCAATTGTGGGTGATGAAGAACCTGCTCTCGGACTTTCCGCAACAGCTCTATTCGATACAAGGTTCGAGAAGCACGTTCTTCAGTGATTGGCTCAATCACAGTGGAAAGATCTGGAGGTTCTGCAAGCAAAAAAGATGGATAGGTAGATATTACGATAGAGAGATTACTTTGGATAACCTGTATGGGTGTATAATAAGGTATAAAAATCAAACTATGTAATCAATCTGACACTACTGTCAACTAGTTATGCAAATAAAAGCAAGTTACCAGGCTTCTGATGACTTCAGAAGATAGTCAGTTCCTGAAGTGCTACAGTAGTGGTCCCCAATGGTTTTTTTTTTTTTAACTCTGTGACCCGGGGGAACCTTTTTCAAAACACACATGGGCTGGGGGACCCTTTTTTAAAGTGTGTGTGGACTGGGGGAGATGTTTTTATGGTGCACATGGCCCAGGGATAGTATTTTTATGGTGCACACTGCCCAGGGGAAGATTTTTTAAAGTGTGCACAGCGTGGGGGAACTTTTTTAGTGTTGTGCCTATAGAAAACTCTGGGCTCTGCAGCCCAGCTCCTGCCACTCTGTGGGCCAGTGGTGGGCCACGGCCAAGTGGTTGGG
>JAIOUR010720636.1:0-14241 GCA_020711275.1 Calotes versicolor
TGAAATTCAACAGATAAATGGTTAAGAACCCCAAGTCCTTCTATGAAAGACTGAAAGAGCTGTGTATATTCAGCCTTAGAAAAAATGCCCATGGAGGAGATATGATAGCACTGCTCAAATATTTGAAAGGCTTTGATACAGAGGAGGGGCTGAATCTGTTCTCAGTCAATGGACTCAAGTTGCAAGGAGCCAGATTTCAGTTGAATATGAGGAAACACTTCCTGACTGTTAGAGCAGTACAGCAGTGGAACTAATTACTTTGAGAGGTAGTGATAATAAGGGCAGATACAGCAATGAACCAGTTATTTTGAAAGGTAGTGAGTGCTCCAACGCTCCCTGCATTGATTGGAGAATTGGACTCAAGGGTCTTATTAGGCCCCTTCCAACTTCATTATTCAGTAATTCTAATAAAAGCAGTGGTTCCAGTTCTTTATTTTTCTTTGAGGTATTTCCCTGACATAATGTAGTGTGAAACTGTTGTAATCAACAGCCAGACAATGTTATCATACAATATCTTAAATTGCACTTCATACATGTTCTTGGTAGATTAGAAGTAAAATAAATGCTCTGTATTTGGATAGTATGTTACTGAGTCATTTCTTTGGAATGAAGAGAAGATTTTTAAAATTGTTTTTATCGATTATTTTAAAACTCATGTTGTTGTTTTTATTTTAAATATAACTCAGTTGAGCTTAGTGGAACTCAGCGCTCCATAGAAGGCATTGAAACATTAATGGGTTTTGTGCAAAAATTTATTCTTGATTATCAGAGTAATCATATTAAATACTTAATTATCTGAATAGTTTTATTAAATTCTGGAAGGTGATGAAGAAAATGTCATTTGTATATTTATGCTTTTGTCAAATGTTTTCATAGGAACACTTAGTCAGTCTGGATGAGCCAGCTTTGGAAGTTGGGCACAAAGTTCTACATAGACAAGAGCAAGCAAAGATCGTTCGGTTTGAGAGGCAAGCGGAAGAATTCCTCCATGCAGTCTTTTATCAGAAAGGTTGGTTATGATGAAATAATGACCTAGTTAAAGTGGGAGTCTTGCATACTGGGCATATTGGTCTTTATGAATGGTTCCTCCTTTTTTGATAACTGCACATTACTTCTGCATATCTTTTTGGTTCAGACTCCACAAGCATTTTGTAAAGGATAGTAGGTGGATCTTTTACAGACATCTGTACAACAGAATGAAATACATCAAGGATATGCACATAGTACTGCACATAAGAAAAAGAAACCAAACACATAGTTACAAGATGGGAGATACCTTACTCAACAATACTATGAGTGAGAAGGATCTTGGAATCATCATAGATCATAAGCTGAATATGAGCCAATAGTGTGATGTGGCTACAAAGAAAGCAGTTGCTATTTTATACCTCATTGCTAGAAGTATAGTCTCCAGATCCCATGAGGTACTAGTTCCTCTCTCTTTGGCACTGGTTAGTCTCATCAAGAGTACTGTGTCTAGTTCTGCACTCACACTTCAAGAAAGATGCTGACAAATCGGAACAGGTTCAGAGGAGGGTAACAAAGATTATCAGGGGGCTGGAAACCAAGCTGTATGAGCAAATACTGAAAGAACTAGGCACGGTAGCCATAAGAAAATAATACTTTGAGGAGATATGATAGCACTTTTCAAGTATGTACTTGAAAGTCTGTACTACAATAGGAGGGTAGGATTTGTTCTCAATCAACCAAGAGTCCTGAACATGCAACAATGGGCTCAAGCTACAGGAAGCCAGATTTCAATAGAATATGAGGAACACTTCCTGACTGTTAGAGCAGTACAGCAATGGGACTAACTGATTGTCTCTCATTTGTATTGTCACCAGAAGTCTGAGGTGCCTTAACTGCATATAACAACAGTGAAGAGTTGTATAGTGGTGCAGCTAGACTATTTTTTAAGTTGCTTTTGCATTTGATTATTGAAAAAAGGGAGGAAAGTTTTGATTATTGATCTTGTCCGGGTATTATTATCACTGGTCTGCAGAGCTTCAGTCTTTGAATTCTTCACTTTTCTGCTTTATAGACCTTATTCACTACCAACATGCTTTTCTTATTGTTCTGCTTCCTTGTTATAAATGTGCCTAGTAATGTGCCTAGTGTTTCCTTTTCATGGCGCCATAATCTAATTGGGTGGGATTGGTATAGATGTACACAGCCTACAAAATATCACACAAAATGTTCTCAGTCTTAGTATTCCCAACTCTGCATGAAAAGTCTGAAATCTCGTAGGGAGATGGAGAGAGAGAGAATGAGATCAAGAGAGCACCATTCTTATTTCTAGTATGCTGTATGTATCTGTGTTTTAGTTTTAATTACTTAACCGTAATTTATATATTTTACCTTAGAATAGTGATGTATTGTATAACATTTAAGGCAAAGATAGCATGTAGAATAAAGAGGATAGGATTGATTTTGTAGGTTTTCTGTGTATCAGTATCTAGTATTCCCTGATAGCTAGATTGATGAGAAGAATTAGTACTAACATTAGCTTTAGCATAGCACATAATATATAGACATTAATATAACGATTTTTACAACAGCCGGGTAAACAGGCAAATGGTATCCCCAGATTACAGATTAGATAGAGTAAAGAAAATTTGGTATTCCAGTGGTATTTGCCGAAAATTGTCTAGTGGGTTCTGCTTGTAAACATTGAATAGGGGAATCTTCTAGCTTGACCTCTTTAGCCACCTGTACAATAGCAGTTTCATTTACTTGTGAGATTGATTGCAGACCCAGAATTCAATTCAAGAAATCTCTAGGAACTCATTATTTTATGTTGTAAAAGTGGTATTGTGGTAGACAGTGATCTCATTGATCTGTATGAAAACACAACATATTTGCATAATGTTTCATTATGGGAAAACAATTCCATTCACTTAAGAGACTGTATTTCATCCTTTTAAATTTGGCTGTGTTGGAAATCACCGTACAATCTGAAGAATTTATAGATGCTAAATACCAGGCTTACAGAACTGTGATTTGTATGAGGGAGCTTCAGTGGAGCAGATGTCCAGCTCTATAATTGTTTCAGGAAGCTTCAGTTTATAGCAAGCCGCAATATACTCTCTGTATTCAAGATGGTGAAAACAGGTGTACACAGATGAAGTTGGATGTTTCGCTTTAAAATTGTTCTGTGTATAACTTGTTAAATGTTCTCATATTTGTAGACAGTCCTAGGGTCTCTGACCCCAACATTCCCCTAGTGGCCCGCAAGATCATGCAGCGGATGATCCGGCAATTTGCTGCAGAATATACCTCAAAAACTAGCTCTACTCAGGATTCCAGCTCGCCCAATAGCACAAAGAACCAAAGCCTGCTGAAAGCATCTCCGGTTGCCTCATCCTCTGCGGGTGCAACAGCTCAGAATCCTGTGCTCAGCAAACTTCTCATGGCTGACCAGGACTCACCCTTGGACCTCACTGTCAGAAAGTCTCAGTTGGATCCTAGTGAACAAGGTATGCACACCATGCTTGTGTTCAGAATCTCTTGCATCCATTTGAAATACCCTACCAGCTATATTTTGATCTGTAGATCGTAAGTAAAATTACTTACTTACCTACCAGCTAATATCAGGGAGCATAGAAGTGCATAATGGGTCAGGCATAATGGGAAAAAAAACTTGACAAAAAGTATGTGCAAAACTGAAAAGCTGTGTACTTGTCTCGTATTCAGTACATGTCATATTGATTCTAAAAGTGCTAAAAGAGAAACTTCCATTTTGGGAAATTAGTTATGGGAAGTTAATAGGCTTCATTATATTTCTGTTAGCCATGGAGTGCATTTTGACTCAAGTACTATGTGGTAGTATATTTGAAATGTGATGCACAGTCAAATTCTTGTAATTTAGTGCTGTTTGTTCAGATTTTTCTGGTGTAACTAATGAAATAAATGTGGGTTCACTTCCTTTAAATATACTCTTTTAGTGTTGTGGTTATTTTTTTCTTTCTGTATTCAATCCTATACAATCTCTTGCAGAGGTATACTTATGCACAGTGTCTTATACCCAGTATTCCACCATAAATATAATGTAAACTTATGGTGGAATACTGTGCATAAGACATTTCCGAAGCAGAGCTGTAGCCAAAAATGTACAGATTTTGAGTGATTTGGTAGCCTAGCTACAATTTGCACTTGTCAGTGTTCCTATGCTTCCTCTTTGTGAGCTCAGACATGAGATTGTCTGAGTCTTTTCAACACATTCCAGGTTTAAAAGAAGCATATTTTATGCTTGTTGTAACAGAATATCTGGAGTATTGTAGTTCTGTGTGGTATTAGTGTTCATTCTTCAGAGTTCTGGGAGGAGTGTGGAGCTCTGGCCTTAACCTTAGGCTGTGGTTTAGTAAGACTTTTTAATTGATTCCAAGGTATTCCAAAGCTCTGCATGACATAAGATAAAAACCCATATCTCTCATTTCATATGATTAGTAGGAAATAGTTACTAAAGTCTAAGTCAGGAGAGGGAAATTGTGGTCTTGCCATGGTTGATGGACTGCAACACTAATCATTGCTCACTATTGGGTAGGCCTAGTAAGACCTGCAATCTGTCTACGTCAAGTAGCCCACCAGTGGCGCACCTTTAACCTGTGCTGTGGTTATCACAATGGTTACATTTATGTGGGCATTTTGAACTATTATTTACCCTACTAGACCAGTGCTTCTAGAGCAGCTAAAGATTTTGTTTTTCTATTAGAAATAAGCATTGACTGGAATGCATTTCATTTTAGAATTATACAAAACTTGCAAACTCTTTAAAAGAGTTATCTGCCTAAGAGTGGGTTGTTTACAGGTGAAATTCAAAAAATTAGAATATTGTGCAGTTCATTTATTTCAGTAATGCAACTTAAAAGGAACTACTGTATGAAGCTACTGTAAGAAACTACTATATGAGATAGACTCATTCCATGCAAAGCAAGATAGTTCAAGCTGTGATTCGTCGTAATACTGATGATTAGGGCTTACAGCGCATGAAAACCCCAAATTCCCTATCACAGGTAATTAAAATATTGTGAAAATGTGCAAGATTCTACATTCAATAAATCTCTAATTATGGCCTTGATTCATGTAACTATCTTGCTTTGCATATAATGAGTCTATCTCATATATTAGTTTCACTTTTTAAGTTGCATTACTGAATTAATAGAACTTCTGCAAAATATTCTATTTTTTTGAGTTTCACCTGTATATGCCACCTTGACTCTGTTGTTAAGTAGACGTAAGAATCCACAAGTGAAGCACTCTGATGAATTTGTACATGTTGAGATCTGGTGAGATGATGAGTGGCAGTTCAGAAATGGGTGAGGAGACAGAATATTAGGAGCAAGCAAGCAAGCATAGCATCCAATCTCAATCATTATTTTATATGTATGGGAAAGACCTGCGGGGAAGAAACAGTTTAAGGAAATGAGCTGAAAGTCTTGCCATGTAAGGAGGGGCAAAGCAGATCTTGTTATCTGATCACTGGGGGAAGAGCAAGTTTAAAAATCTGATACAGTATATGGAATTGGGGAAACGGCACAATGGAAATTTCTAGCTCTGTAAGGATTAGGTCAGTCTGGGGCCCCTTGAGGATAGAAGAGATTTAATGATGACACTGATTTTGAGGATGGTTCAGATTTGTTAGAAACTGGCTTTTTAAAAAGATGTCAGTCTGCTGAACCATTATTACAATTATGTAAATTACAGCCTAATGTATGAATGTTTACTCAGAATAAAATTCCTCTGTTTTGGGGGGCTTATTCATAGAGAGAGTGCGTTCTTCTTTGTAGTCTCTGTGATTCACATTTATGTGTGGTTCTGTGCATGCTCTGATGTCCTCGGAATCTTCCAAACTGTAGAAAGCTATTAGCCCTACCCTCACATATAGTTCCCAGTTCCATTTTGACCACTGCTGAAGCAGCATCTCAATGGTTGTCTGGAGCTTGGATCTGTTTTAACTGTTTTCTCCTTAAAGCAACCCCTCCTCAAATAAAAATAAATCTGTTTTTCATCATTTAGGGGTTTTTAAGGGCTAGATATTGCTGTTTATTTTGTGATTCAGGAATTGTGATACTTTTAAAAATAAAATACTTACAGATGGGTATGCTTAAGTGCCTTATCTGTTTAAGAGAGGAATATCAAATGCAGTCCTGGCAAATTGGTGAACAATTGTATCAGGGAAAGATTAATCCAAGCAGTTGATATGATCTCGAAGGAAATACTAGGATCATCAGTTACGACCAGCAAGACCCCTACTAAGTTGGCAGCCCCGTGTGATTGTAAACACCAGGAAGAATTGCTTCTACAGGCTTGGGGAACCTCACAACAGACACTACTGAAAGAAATGACTTCAGCATTGAACTTCTGCACAATATTCTGATTTTTTTGAGTTTTACCTGTATCCCCTTTCTTTCTTGACTCCTGCCACCATTTTTATGGGTGCAGAATGGCTATTTACATTGCCTTACCTCGATTTTCAGAGGTCAGAAGAAATAAGATATTTGTTCACATACTGTAGTCTGATGACAGTATGTGGTCATCAGACCAGTTTCAGAACATCAACAAAGTTGGCATAGAAAACAAAGGCTATTTCAAAATCTCTGTAGCTTTCTCACTGTATGGCCCGGAAATGTGCCTGCTCAGCATCAACATCCTCAACACTGGATTCCTATTTTAAGCTACCCTCCACAGTTAAGACAGTGTTGGGATTTTCAACCCAAAAAGCACCTCTATACTGGCACTAAAAATTGAAGGCGTCCAACTCAGACAATACAAAGGCCTCTAGTGAACAACTCTCAGCACCCAAACCCTCTCAAAGTGAAGTCCAATTCCAAGCATATTTCTAGCTCTGTAAGGATTAGGTCAGTCTGGGGCACCTTGAGGATAGAGGATGCATAGAACGTCTGTCTGCAGGTTCCACTTCCTAGTTTGATGCTGAAAGAACGAGGATCTCGGAGATCAGATACATCTTTGCCAAGATTCCCATCAATTGTTGTTGAAACCTACATCACACCATTGTTGTTGACCTGTGGAAGCATAAACATTTCAGAAAAGAGAGGAAGAAAACAAATAAAATAAAAGTAAAATAGATTCACTTACTTGTGCTGCATCCTTGGATCTGGAAGTCAGGATCCAGTTTAAAACTAAGACCAACTCTGTGAAAGAAAAGGAGAAACAAAACTTCTCAGATATTGAAGACTATAAAATGTCTTCCCCATAATCACCATCACTTTTAACATCTTTCCAGGCCTTAAATGTTGGTAATACTAACCCTCCATCACCACCAGAGGACATCAGATCTCTTTCAGATTTGATGCTTAGAATGGCAAGTTTCTTATAAGTAGAGGCCCAAGGACCTCTTTTTTAGGTCTGATCCTGTTTTTGACAGAGTTCAAAGAAATGCTGTCATTCGTGTCCATATCCTTTCCCCTGCCATCCTTGCTGAACTTGAAAAAATATCATAAAAGAAACTATCAAGGCTCTTTCTAATTTTGAGAAGGGTCAAGAACTTAGACAAGATGCAGGGCAAAGAAGCCAGATACCTCTTCAAGCACCCACAGTATTTATTTAACATATATGAAACTCATGTTTCTTTGGAAAGGACCCAAGGTGGTTTACAGCATTGGAGGACATATATAGTAATGATGGTATTGACTTGTACACCATATTTCTCAGGAAACACTTAATGCAATGTTCAAATACAACAAGATACAATACGAGTGTTAAGAACAATGAGAGAAATGGTAAAAGAATAAAAAGGGGTTTTACAAGTGGTTCTACAACCTTCAGTCAAACCAGCCTAATTAAAATTGGATGCTAAGTCCATTACTCAGGGAAAGCTTGCCTGAAGAGAAAGGTCTTTGCCTGCTTGTGGAAAGACATAAGAGGCAGGGCATGTCTGGGCCCCCAGTGGAGGGAATTCCAAAGCTTGGGAGTAACAACAGAGAGTGCCCTTGCTCATGTTCTCACCAAACGTGCCTGAGAAGGTGGCGGGACCAAGAGAAAGGTTTCTCCTGAGGATCTTACCACCTGAGCTGGCTCATATTGAGAAATATGATCTTTGAAGTAGTTTGGGCCCAGGCCATTTAGGGCTTTATAGGTTAAAACCAGCATTTTGAATTGTGCCTGGAAACTTGATTGTCATGAAGCATCCCAAATGAGAGTGGGATGATGCAGTATAACAGCACCAATAACTAAGAAAGGTAGAAGGATAGATGCCATTGGATGCAGAATTTGTTTTAGCTGTGTTCTAGGAATCAAAGCACCCAGCCAGCCATACTGGTATATCATGTTTTCTTATCGGGAAAAACAGCCTTTACTTCTCAGGTTTGTTGTTCAGTCACACAGTTGAATCTGACTCTTTACAACCTCACTGACCACAGGCTACCAGAAGACAAAATATCTCTGATGCCAGGAGACTTGGAGCTATTGCTGTTAATCAAATGCCAATAGCCCTGAGTCTCCTGGGACTCACAACGCTCAGCCCGGCACTAACTTTCCAGCAAGTGGAAAGGTGCTGAGCACTGTCTGCTAGAGGCCTTGCCAAATACCAGATTTGTTTTGACTGTCACTGCATAGACTATGCAGAAAAGAATCCGACAGTAGCAGTGGTATTAGCTACTGTGCTTGGTTAAGATCATCAGGAATAACAGATAGCTCAAGAGCATGGATTGAAGACATATCTTTTGATGCAGTGCTGCAGTTTAACCACGGTGTTGTGAGGCTCCACAAGAACCATATGGTCACCTCAGATTTTAAAGGGAAAAAATACAAACATTATTGGGAAAAAACACATTATAGTTGGTCCCTGACAAATGCAAAGGTCAGGGTTTTCATTTCCATTATTTTTGCACTTCTTAAAAAAGGTAGCCATTACTGAACTTTAAAAATGTCAGCTATTTACTGTATAAACAAAGGAGCTCAAAATGGTGAAATTGTCCACACCATTGCCCTCGTGAAGAAGGGATATCGATTTGTTGTGATAGACATGAAGGATGTTTATTTTCCCTTTTTAGTCCAATAAAAACCTTGTTGTAATCTCTGTTCATGCCGTGGAGAAAAAGATTTACATATTTAAGCTCTTCCCTTTTGGTATATCCATAGCACCTTGGGTTTTCACCAAATGAATGGCCCCTGGAGCAGCATATCTCACACTTCATGGAATCACTGTTTTCTCATAGGTTGATGGTTGGTTGATTGTTGCAGAATCAAAGATAAGAACGGAGAAGCATGTCAAAATTACATTAAGACTCATGGGCTACAGAAACTTTTAAAAGTCATGTTTGAAGCCGACATGGATAATTCAGTACACTGGCACAGTTCTAAACTCAAGAATTGCAAGAGCTTATAGGAAAGAACAGAAATTACCACAGACCATGTGAAAAAATTGAGCAATTCCATAATAGCACATAAGGCTCCAAAGCAGCAAATAGCTTCAACTACAGCAATTATCATTTATGCAAAGCAAAAGATTAAGTGTCTGCAAGCATGATTTCTCCAGTGCCATGGAGTCTCATGGTGTAATGGTTAAATGCTGAACTCCAGCAGAAACTGTGCTCATGACCTGGGTTCAAATCCCAGGCTAGCCAGCTTAAAGTTGACTCAGTTTCCCATCCTTCTGAGGTTGGTAAAATGAGTACCCAGCTTGCTGAGAGGGCGATGTGTAGCTGCATTATTTTTAAAAAATTGTAAACTGCTCAGAGAGCACTTTAAGTAATATAGAGCGGTATATAAGCAGAACACTATAAGCCAGTGGTTCTCAAGATGTGCTTGGACTACAACTCCCAAGAGCTCTTGTCAGCATAATTAGTGGTGAAGGCTTCTAAGAGTTGCAGTCCAAGAACATCTGGGAACCCATAGGTTGAGAATCACTGCTGTAAGCAGAAGCAGGACTTTTGGGTTCTGTTGTCCTTTAACAGCAGCTTCAGAAATGACAATCAGAAGGAGCTCTGAGTAACTCCAGAGGCAACAGAGCAGCTTCTCTCTTGGATAGAGAAAACATATTGAGAGGAAGACCTCTCTTATTGAGAGGAAGCATACAGCCGTGAGTTCTGGTAATGACAGACGCTGCAATGGCAGACAAATTCATACTTTATGGTTGCAAGGCAAGAAACATCCAAATGTAAGCATTCAAAATTTCAAGGCCTTGAAACTGATCGTTCAAGAAAAGGTGGTGGCAGAAAGCTGCAGGCAGATTTTGCTGTGATGTTTTACATAAGTAAACAAGGAAGTATCCATTTGATGGCTTTTGTGGCTTGCTCTCATTTTGTAGGAATGGTGTTGAAACTCACATCTTTCCAATTTCTATCTGTTTTGTGGGAGAGGACAATCCAGTGGCAGACTTACTGAGTTAATATATTGTACAGATGCTTGAGTGGGAACTATCACTTCAGGCACTTTAAGAGATACCTTAGTATATGATGGATGAAAAGTTTAGTCTACTCTCTTCTTTCCCTATCTTCTATATATGAAGTGTTTTCAGTATTCTGTCCCCATTGCTATGCAAATGAGGTGATGTGATGTCATCTCACTTGTGTATCTCCGGGGCAGAGGCATAGTAGAAGCACTGCCCACCGACCCCACATTTTAAAAGCCATATTTAGATCATATGAGATTATTACATAGGTTCTAGTCATATGAAATTATTACATAGACTCTTCGAGATGATTACATAGAGTAAAGGGCTAGCCTCTAGCCCTGATTCACCATGTGATCTTAGTTATCAGCTTTGACTCTAAAGAATATTTATAAAAATAGCTGGTTTGATTGTGAGTGTGTAGGTTAATGATTCTCAACCTTGGGTAAACCAAATGTTCTTTGACTAACTCTTAGAAGTCTTCACCACTATGCTGTCTGGGTGTTTCTTGGAGTTACAGCCCAAGAACACCTGAATTGCCCAAGGTTGGAAACCACTGGGGTAGGTGATATTTCAAGTAACTGAGATTTAAATCATTTAGGATTTGAAAGTAAAGCCAGCACACTTTGAATTTGCCTGAAATGAATTGACAACCAGTGTAGCTTTTGCAGGATTGGAATAATGTGGTCTGACTTTCTTGCACTTCAAATACATGACTATACACATGACTATACATATTGCATACCAGCTACAATTTCCAAGTTGTCTTAAGGCACAGTAGGTTTACACACAGCATATTGTAGTATATAGTATCTGACTACAAAGGCTATTCTGGGGTTTCAGAACAGAATAAAATAGTAACACATTAAACAATAATCAGGTAAACCCAAGAACAATATAAAATCAAATAGACAAATATCAATTAAACTATAAAAGGCAACATAGAAAGCTGTTAATAGAAGCAAGATGGTGACGTTGGCGACATGAAGAGCTGTAAGAACCTCTCTGCTTGGTTGATGTGATCCCTTGAAATGCCAGTTTAACTGGCCATGTTTTCAGATGTGTTTAAAAGCCCACAGTGAAGGTCCCAGTCAAATCTCAGAATAACATAAGAACAGCCTTGCTGGAACAGGCCATTGAGTCCAGCATTCTGTCTCAGACTCAGACCAGAGTTTATTCCAAAGATGTGGTGACAAAAAAATCCAATACCTGGTATTTTCCAGCCTCTTGGGGTTAATATCCTCAACCACCTGACCTGGAATGATTGAGTAATTTGGGCAGATCTCACTGGAGAAGGCATTCTGCTAGGTATTGAAGTCCCAAAACATTTCAAGGCTAAACTGTAATAAGTCCATCAACATCACCTTCTGAGATGTCTGACATCCTTGTTCACCGCTTTATCTATATGCCAGCTAGATATTCCAGAAAGATATCATGGCCCTGGGTATCTAAAGAGGGTCATGAGAACTGATGGAGTTACATTCCTGCAACCTGCATCCATTCTCCATAAATGTGCAGCAAGACGGCTAAGGCTATATTTGTCCTGAAAAGAAATATCCAATTGGTAGTCACAAACTAAGGGAATGTTTATAATAGTTACAAAATGGCAAGCATCTTAAAATTAGTGGAAATACATTATGTGATTCACTGATTCTTCCTTCATTTTGCATCTAATCTTATGGTCTTCTGGGATGTAGCCTCCTGCCTTTGAACTTACATGGTTGCCACTAGTTGTTGAACCTAGTTATTCTTTTATCACTGTCAAGGTATTAGCCTTTTCTGGCAAAAACATTGGAGATTTAGTTCCTTTCTTGATTAAGTTTTAATATGCCTTCGTTTTTCTTAGGTTAAAAAGTGGTTGATGTACCAAGTGGCTTTGATTTGATTGCCAAGATGAGGCTTTAAACTGAGCTATGATTACTTTGGAGCATGTTTCCAGCATAAAAACATACTTAATGTGTGTGTGTTTGGTTTCACCCATTCCTTCCTGTTCTCAAGTGATTCTCATGTCTCTGCAGACGGAGTGCTTGATCTGTCCACTAAGAAAAGCCCTTGTGCAGGCAGCGCCTCCTTGAGCCATTCACCTGGCTGCTCCACTGCTCCTGGGAATGGGTAAGGGAAATTCTTAGTCTTTTTGCTCAGATCTAATGGTTGTTTATATAAGTGCAGATCAAATGCTTCCTCACAGCTTCCACACACAGTACATACATGTGTTTTTAACTCTTCATAGTATAAAAACTCATAAAAAATACCTTCTCTGCAGTTCTCAAACATACAGGCAAGTGTAAAAATACAGTTCCATGTTGGAAATATATTGGTTATATAGCCAGAACATTTAGATTGAGAGATAAAATATTACACCTTTTAAAATGAGTTTGAGCCAAGTTTGGATGCTCAGCATCATTCACACATTCGTTGGCTGTGGAAGCATTTGTGGCCAGTGGTGGTATTTCCACATGAAGCTTTACAGATGACCCCTACATCTTGTATGATTTTGACAGCTAGTCAAGAAGTGGGTGAGTGGGTATCCATCACAGTTTCTGTTTATGAGCCTTTGTAGTCCTCAGTAGCTGCCTGACTGTTCCAGCGCTTATTCTAGCTGATAAATTGTGAGGTTCTGTGAATCCCATACCAGTTGGATAAGTAATCATGCGGGGCTGCTAAATAGCTAAACGAGTCCCGTCTTCAGTAGAATGCGTGGATTGTAGCCTATAGTTTGAACTCTTTAGCAAACCAAACAGCCACATTTCGTTTAGTGATCAGGGGATATAGAGCAACACAACTTAGTAAACAAGATGGCTGGTAAGAAATTCAGCAGTTTTCCTAGGTGTTGGTTGTTGTTGTTGTTGTTGTTTTTAAAGCTGACCTATCATTATAACATACAGTATTATTCTCATCTCATGTGTTTCTTATGGGTCATCAGATTTATGGCAAATTTGTAATTATCTACCTTGGAAATGTTTTCCAGATAAATACTTACATTGAATAGTTCAAATATTCCTCACACTGTTCTAGTATCAGGAAAGAGTTCCTGCATACAGATTTCTCTTGGTAAAAAGCTCCATTCCTATCAACCCTGAATGTTTAGCTGCATGTTTTAGTTGAGAGAGATCATATAGGAAAGAAAATAGCTTTGGATGATAATATAAGGGTCATAATGTGCTAATTTAAAAGCTTTTAAAGAATTTAGGCGTTTAATCACATTTTAGAGCTGTGAATCATCCCTAAAATTAACCATTGTTTGTTTCCATTGATAAAATGGGCCCATTAACTCTACAATCCTTTTAAAACTTAAAATGATTCATGTGAGGAGGAAAAATTGCATTGATCTACATGTTTATTTTCTTAATATTTTGTGAATTTTTATTTAAATATTTCCCCTCTTTGGATTGCTGAAGGTCATGTTCAAGAGATCAGCATGTTTTGCTGAGTCTTAAATAGAAGATGTGGCACAAGAGGTGTGTAGCAGTGCAGTACTGTGTCCATGAGTTTGCTTTATACTGTTAAGCTTATGCCAGTTAGTGCTCGCACTCTACTGAGCAAGATGCCAGTTAGTCCTTATTAGTAAAATGGGGTTCACTCACAGATAGTAGAGATAACATGCATGTTTTAAAATCTGTTAGAGATTTAGTTTTCTCCCTGACGTTGTGATAGGTTTTATTTAGAATCCACATGGAGTATATGGTATCAAATTAAGTTTCAAATTCAGAATCTAGTATCTAATATGTACAGTGGTACCTCGCAATACGTTTTTAATCCGTTCCGCGGGCAGCAACTTATTGCGAATTCAACTTATTGCGAAGAGCCGTTTCCCATAGGAATGCATTGAAATTCAATTAATCCATTCCTGACCCTTAGCAAAAGCATGTGTCCTCACCACTTGCAAACCC
>JAIOUR010731727.1:0-14253 GCA_020711275.1 Calotes versicolor
TTCCCAATATGAACCGGCTCGGGTACTAAGGTCTTCGGGTGAGGCCTTTCTCTCGATCCCACCACCTTCTCAGGCACGACTGGTAAGCACACAAGAAAGGGCATTCTCTGTTGCTGCTCCTAAACTTTGGAACTCCCTGCCAGACATGCCCCAACTCTGATGTCCTTCTGCAAGCAGGCAAAGACCTTTCTCTTCAGGCAAGCTTTCCCTGAGGCACAGACAGTCTAGTATGTGTGTGTGAATTTTGTTTTTAATTACGGCAGTTACATTACTATTCTGATTAAAGTTTTTCAATGATATTATGCTACCTTTCCTTATTCATTGTTATTAGCCTTGAATATTGTATACATTGTTTCTTGTGAAATGATTTTGTACTCGCTACTATCAACTTTGTGTACTGTCCTCCAATGTTGTAAGCTGCCTTGGGTCCTTTCCAAGGAGGAAGGTGGGTTAAAATATGTTAAATAAATAAAAATAATAATATAAGAACCTGCATTTTCCACACTGTCATTGCTGCCAATTGTTTTCTTCTTCCTATGGATCAGTGATTCTCAACTTGTGGGTCCCCAGATGTTCTTGGACTGCAACTCCCAAGAGCTATTATCAGCAGAGCTAATAATGAAGGCTTCTGGGAACAGCAGTCCAAGAACATCTGGGGAGACAAGACTGAAAACCACAGCTCTGGATCCTATCTGTGGTGTTCCTCAGGATGAAAGAACAAGAACAATGTTGATACATATTTAACATAGTTTAACCCGCTTTTTTTTCTTGGAAAGAACCCAAGGTGGGTTACAACATTGGCTACATCTTCATCCTTACTCTTGTCATTACTCATCTGGAGAGGCTCCCAGGGCGGATTCTTTGTTCCTGCAGCTTTCAAACTTTATAAGGCCAATACACTTCCACAACTGCTATATAGAGCATTTTGGGGCCACCCAGCTCACATTTAGCACCCCAAGAAAAGTTACAATCAAAATTTTAAGAACCACCCTTCAGGTCTCCAGATGTGTATCTGGAAGGCCAAGATATTGACAGGACTCTTAAAAGTTGAGGCCTGGGCTTGTATCCAGTCTATTTACACATGTCTAAAAGGACATAACAACTCCCAAGCCCTCTTGCCTTTGATTTTCTATGGTTGTTTCCAATCTAGGAAAGAATCCTAGAAAATAGAAAAATCATAGGTATATGTGCTGCTGATCATAGACAATGAAGGCTGTCCAGAGAAGAGGAAAATCAGTCCATCTCCACAAGTGCTGCTGTCATAGCAAATCAATTAGGCAAATCAATTAGATAAAGAACTGAGTTTATAGAATATCAAGCTGATTTTGCTTGTGTACAGAATCTGCCACCAAGGACATACATTATGAACCTTATGGAAACGGCAGATTTATCTAACACTCTTAGAAGTGAGAGGGTTTAGAACAGCTTTTACTTTTATCTCAGGGGTCTGTGCTGTTTCCGATGTTATTTAATATTTACATGAGAGATCATACGGAGAGATCATACGGAATTATGGGGTTTACTGTCAGCAGTATGTGGATGACACCCAACTGTACCTTTCCTTGCCACCTGAATCCAAAGAAGTGACTTCAATTTTAGATCAGTGCCTGGAAGCAGTAAAGAGATGGATGAGGAAGAACAAGCTGAAACTCAATCCAGACAAAACAGAAGTGTTTCTGCTAAATTGAAAGACAGAGCAGGAAATAGGAATGCTACCAATACTTGGTGGGATAACTCTACCACTGAAAAAGGAGGTGGGAAGTCCGGGGGTGCTCCTAAAATCATCCTTGAGTCTCAATGCCCAGGTCTCGGCAGCAGCCGGGTGCATGTGTGAAATTAATATTAGTGTGCCAAATACGCCCATATCTTGAGAAATCTGATTTGGCCACAGTGATACATGCCCTAGTCACTCCCTCACTACTGTAATACACTCTCTGAAGGTCTACCATTGGAAAGTCTTAGGAAACTCCAATGAGTTCAAATTTCAGCAGCACGATTGCTGATGGGGGCTGGTTACAGGGATCATATAACACCCCTGTTAAACCAACTCCACTGGCTGACGATCAGCTTACGGGCACAATTCAAAATGCTGGTTTTAACCTATAACCTATAAATGGCCTAAGCCCAAACTACCTCAGCCCAATATGGGCTGGCATGCCCCATCTCTGATGTTCTTCCGCAAGCAGACCTAGTATGTGATTTTAATTAGGCTAGTTACATCAATGCTTTGACTGGGGTAGAAACACTGGTACTCAGTTTATTATTATTTTATTGTCTCTGACCATTCTTTAATATTGCATCTTTAATGATGTTGTGCTATCTCACCTCATTCATTGTCTAGCTTTAAATATTGTTGTTACCTCTCCTTATTCATTGTCATTATTGTTGAATATTGAATGGATTGTTTCTTATGAACTGTGATGCCATAAATTCTGTATACTGTTCTCCAATATTGTAGGACACCTCGGGTCCTTTCCAAGGAGAAAAAGTGGGTTAAAATGTTAAATAAATATACATAAATAAATAAATAAATAAATAAATAAATAAATAAATAAATAAATAAATAAATAAATAAACAAACATATTTCAACCCGCCTTTCTCCTTTGAAAGGACCCAAGGCGGCACTGGAGGACAGTACACAGAGTTGATAGTAGCGAGTACATAATCATTTCATAAGTAGCGAGTACATAATCATAAGAAACAATGCAAACAACATTCAAGGCTAATAACAATGACTGAGGAGAGGTAGCATAATATCATTGAAAAGACAATATTGTAGTTCTACAAACTTCAATCAGAATAGTAATGTAACTGCCCTAATTTTAATAAAAACCAAAGCTCTCTCACAACACATATTAGGTTGTCTGTTCCTCATGGAAACCTTGCCTGAAGAGAAAGGTCTTTGCCTACTTGCAGAAGGACATCAGAGTTGGGGCATGCTTGGCTCCCTGTGGCAGGGAGTTCCAAAGTTTAGGAACTGCAAGAGAGAATGCCCTTTTCTGTGTCCTTACCAGGCGTGCCTGAGAGGGTGGTGGGATCAAGAGAAAGGCCTCTCCCGAGGACCTTAGCACCCTAGCTGGCTCATATTGGGAAATGCGGTCTTTGAGGTAGTTTGGGCCCAGGCTCTTTAGGGCTTTGTAGGTTAAAACTATCATTTTGAATTTAGCTCGGGAGCCAGTGGAGCTGCTTTAACAGGGGCATTGTGTGGTCCCTGTAACCAGGCCCCCATCAGGAGTCTAGCGGCTGCATTCTGAACCTGTTGGAGTTTCCTGAGACTTTCCATTGGGAGACCTACATAGAGTGCATTACAGTAATCCAGTCGGGAGTGACTAGGGCATGTATCACCGTGGCCTCTGTTTTATCTGGGTTGAGTTTCAGCTTGTTCTCTCTCATCCAGCTTATTACTGATTCTAAGTACTGATCTAAAGCTGACGTGGCTTCTTTGGCTTCTGGCAGGAGGATGAGGTACAGTTGGGTGTCATCTGCATGCTGGTGATAGTGAACCCCAAAACTTCGTATGATCTTTTCTAGTGGTCTCATGTAAATGTTAAATATGAGAGTGGCTGTGGTGATGAGAGTGGCTGTGGTGATGAGCTTGAATCCCCTAGGACTACCTTCTGGGTTATGCCCTCCAAGAAGGATCTGAGCCATTGTAGAATGGTGCCCCCAAGTCCCATTCCAGAGAGACGGGTCAGGAGGACACTATGGTCAATAGTATCAAAAGCTGCAGAGAGTAACACTAGCAGGGACACAGATCCTCTATCCAGTTCTTGGTGGAGGTCATCCACTAAGGCAACCAAGACAATTTCTGTCCCATATCCCGGTCTGAAGCTAGACTGAAAAGGGTCAAGGTAGTTTGTCTCATCTAGAAATCTCTGGAGCTGCGAGGCCACCACTTGCTCTACTACCTTCCCCAAGAGAGGGATATTTGATACTGGTCAGTAATTTTTCAGTATTGTAGGGTCCATGGAGGGCTTTTTAAACAGTGGTCTTACTAAAAAGAAATAAAGAAAGAAAGATGCTGTGCCTTTCCATCCACTGTCCTGGAAGGAAAGGCACAGCTATCTCCCTTCCAGGAGAGTGGATGGAAGGGCACAGCATCTTTGCTCTGTACCTGTACATGGGGGTGATAGAGACTCAGTGGCGTAACTTAGGGTGGGGTGGTGGGGTCAGGGCGGCAGCCGTAGGGGCCCCCCGAACACTCCCACTGCCCCCGCCGCCGGGCCAGTCTTTCCATTTCGAGTTACAACTGCTGGTTGTAACTCGAAATGGTTGTAAGTCAAGACAGTTGTAAGGCGAGGTACCACTGTACATAGAAAGGGTAGAGGAAAATGCATAAAATTATATTTTCTCATTCTGAAAACAGTGTGGAGAAGTTGTAAATATGAAGAAATTACCATATGACTGACCACAATAGTAGCAACAAAAACTATTGTTACTTCTGTCACAGAAGTGGATACAATCTGAATGTGCAAATGAAGGTCACTTAGAACTGTCAGAAAGTTTATAGGTAAAAGTCCATTTGCATTTGCTGGGCAATCTTTGCTTTTTAATTCTATCTGTAATCATCTAGTACAAATGTTGGAATTAGGTCTTTGAGCCAATGTAGGACTTGAGACTTGGTTTCTTTCAGGCACAACCTACCACCAAAAACATAATGACAAACTACTTGTGAAACTCTGAAGCTCCAGAACAATGCGTGATAAGCATGGTTGTCTGGTAGTCAGATCTATTAACTTTTCTAGTCATAGAAAGGAGAATAGAAACAACAAAGTATATTATAATGGGGACAACGCATGAAGGGTTATTACAATAAACAATCCATCAAGTTAGGACTGTTGATACTTTTACCTGAAGCATTACCACAATGTTAGTGTTTAAAAATTACACTTTTAGATACGAAAAGTGAAAATTGTACTTACAGGCCTTAGACACATATCTGGAGAAGATACTTCTTCCCCATCATCCAGTTCAGATCTGATGAAAATACTCCGCAGCTCATTAGGCACCAAATTCTCTTGGATAGCACAAAGTTGTATGTTGCTGAACTGAATTTTTTCATTTCTGACCTTCTTGATTTGTTGCAGATGATTGACTGTGTCCTTCACAAAAGCTTGCAAGAGACTATCAGCCAACAAGGTAACCTTTTCCTTCTGATTTTTCAGTTTTTCCTCTACTTGTGATGGGATTTCAAGTTGTGCTTCTAACTGAGTTCTTTCTTTTGTTAGCCTGTCCAGGAGAGGCGTTGATAATTTCTCCAAAATTCCAAAAGAAGGGCTATCTGACTTTTCTGCACAATCCTGCTGCTTCCATTTGTCAGGGAAGATGTAGTCCAAGTTCTCTTCTATAACAATAGCAGATGCCTTTCCATGAGCATGAAAAATTGAGGCAGATATGATATTGCTGTCACCTATAGAAGATTTTTGGGAACCAACAATACTTATTTCTTTACCATGTTCATCAGCAGAAATAATAACATCTGTCATGTAGTTTCCTGGAGATGTGGATTTTATATTTTCTTCAGCTGCAAGTGATACCTCTACAGAAGACATGTCTTTTTGAGGCCTATGTTGTAAGAATTTCTCACTTGCATCTCCTTCTCTATTTTCCTCCTCTTCAGATATATCTCTGTCTTTTGCTGATTTGTGGTGATCCTGTTTACACTTGGAGAAAGAGTTTTCATTTGAGACCATGTAATCAAAACCTTCCGAAATGTGAGATATTTTGGGGGGTGGAGCAAAAATACCATGTTTGTCCTTACAGTAAAAGTAACAAATGCCATTATAAGCACCATCATTGTTTCCTTTAGGCTCATCCAGCTCCACACCAGCCCAAAAGCCTTTAGCAAAGCTTGTCTGGCCCTTAAATCTTAATGTCCCAGGCTGGACATTACTTACAAGAACTCTGTCACCAATGCTGAAATCTACCAAAGCCTCTTCTTCTTCTGACTTGGAAACAGAAATCCAAAGTGATGCATCAACATGAGAGGGTCCTCTATCAATATCACTGTGCTCTGTCATTTTCATAAGTTCTATTTGAGAGCTTAATTCTAATAATCTTTCTGAATGAATGTTGTCACTAAGACATTCACTTATTTCATCTTCACTTCTAATACTAATAGATTTACTTTTAAGAGTTTTTGCATACTGCTCCCTCTGGGACAATATGTCATTTCCAAAAGACAATGAAGACTTCTCAGAATTATCCATACAATATTCCATAAGAGGGACACCATTTTTTGACATTTCTTTTCTGGACAAAGATTCCTCAAAATTACTACAGCGTGGTGGCTCTATCTGTTCTGAAACTAAGGAAGCTTCTTTCAGGAACTCTTTGTTTGATGTATGAACAGACGTGATTGATATGGCACTTTCCTCATCCTTATACTTTTCTTTTGGTATCTTTTTTCTTTCCTGAACACATTCAGCTCTCAAATCAGCCTGCTTCTTTTCCAACAGATCATGCTTAGAACAGACATCTCTATTTAAAGATGCTGGAGATACATTCTTCTGTTTTGCTTTAAAAACAGTTCTTCTGTGAGCTACTTCAACTTCATCTCGTAATTTTCCAGACTCCTCATCTTCTTGTACCATCTTCTTAGAGGAAACAATAGAAGCATGACTTGCTGCTTCTGAAGACTTGCTTATTGACACATGAGGTGTTTTGCTTACATCTCCTAAGTCTTTGAAAAGAGCTGATGAATCCAAAATGTCTGATAAATCACCGCTCTCTGTTCTAGATTTTCTGGGACTCTTGAGGAATGGTGGTGGAGTTTGAGATTGCTCCTCTGTCTGAAACTCCACGTCAATAATGTTCTTAGTGTACGTAGACGTAGTTCGCTCTGAGTGATAGACTGCATTTTAAAAGAATAAAAACAAAACATCTGAAATACTTTTCTGAGTTCCTGGTACACTGGTATTTAAGCAATTAATCTCAATTATAGTCTCAAAGGAATCTGGCCTTTGCTGATATTTCTCCTCAATAATTTTGGTCTCTTGCAGTGTTTAACTGTATTAATATATTATTTACTCAGTACAGTGGTACCTTGACTTACAACTGGCTCGACTTACAACCATTTCGAGTTACAACCAGCATCGGTTGCAAAATTTTTCCTCGACTTACAACCACAATTTCGACATACAACCAAAAGGTACAAAATTTTAACTGTTTTCACTTTTTTTCCTCCAGCTAACGGTTGGTCAGCGAAGAGGCTGCATTTGCCCCATGGTTAGTTTTGGAGAGAGACTCTCTAGTAATTTAGGTTTTAAAAATATATCCTACCCTGCTGAAAACAGATGCATTAACTTGACTTAAGATCATCATCCATGTACGAATTAAGTTCATAAGTAGAAGTACCACTGTATTTCTCATATGAATGCACTGAAATCTAAAAACCACTTGTACCAATTAATAGCATTTCAATGCATTCTTATGGGAAACATTATTTCAACTTAAGACCAACTTGAGTTAAGACGATTCTTTATGTACCAATTGTGGTCGTAACTAGAGGTACCACTGTATTAAATAATTAAATAATTATTCATTAAAGTTTTTATAAATTAAACAATTAAACAATTAAATAATATTAATGTATTATTTACTTTGCTGTAGCAACTGGTTTACACTTCACCTCCAAGTTTCTTTATTTGACCAAAAGGGATAAAAATGTTGAAAATATTTTATTTTGAAATTTACCATGAATAGGCATAATATCTGCCACCAGACACTAGAATAAATCTTACTTTCTAAGACCTTTCTAAAAATTAATTTTACATTAGATCTTGATTTCTGTTTTAGTATCAGGAAGCAAGCGGTCAAATGTTAAGTTTGTATACATATAAAATATCTTTTCTCAGAAAGCGGCAGACACCTCAATATAAATCATGCCATCTACTTTACTTGTATATCCCATTTTAAAAAGAACAACCAAATAAACTATTCAACCTGTTAATATTTCAGTTAAACACAGTAAATGCACAAATATTCAGGTAAAGCTTTTTCACACATACTCTTAACATGGGTGACCTTTTGTGGTAAGGAGATAGCAGGCTGCATCAGGAAGTTTTTTCCAAAGGAAGGAAAGAGTACTTAAATGTGTGAGATTCTTAAAAATTATATTTGAAGATGTTCTAAATAAATATCTGCCCTGTATCTGTTAAGAATAACAAATCTTAATACAATTGCATATTTCAAGATTAAGGAAAATACACATCAGTATGGATGCTAAGTTGTTTTTCCACTTTCACAAAATATTTCTACCATTTTGTCCCTCTTGATACAACTTTGGTCTACTGGATCACAAACCATTCCTGCTAACTCTCCCCAACAGGAGAAAGGAGCCATGGGAGAAGATAAGCCATCATATTTTGAAATGATTTAATTAGAAAGTAACTTTGCAATAGTTTTTTATCAATATAAAAGACTGTATCTTTAACATTTCTTCATAAAGCTACTTACTATCATGCTCTGCAATGGACTCTAAGAAACCTCTAGAACGTTCAGAATCAGTTAATGAATTCCAACTTTTTGATGTCTCAGACCTACAAAGCAACGCAAATACACAAGACCTTTAATAGAGGACACAATAGAAAAAGTCATTAAAGAAATGGGGCAATTCATTTTTTAATCTACCATCAAATTATATAACATAGGGAGTTAGATATATTTTAGTCTTGTGAACAGAGCACTGAGGGATGATATGATAATCATATTTGAATACTGAATATTTGAAGAACTGTCACATGGAAGATGGAGTGAGTGGGTTTATTGGAGCTCCAGAGGATAGGTTTAAATTATAGCAAAGGCGATTTCAAATCAGCACTAGGAAGAATTCTTAGCTGTTCAACAATGAAATTGATGGCCTTGTACATAATAGATTCTTCAACCTTAGAGGTGTTTAAACAAGGTAGGATAACCATCTATCAGGGATGCTTTATAAGGAATTTGTGGTTTGGCATGCAGGGTTGTTAAAGGTAATTATCGGGTTATCGAAGTTAAAAAGTTAACGATAAAGTTGCACATTTTCGCCAAGCATTATCGTTATCGAAGTTAAGTTAATGGACATCCAGGTTAACTTATCGTTAACTTGATAAAATCTAAAATTAACTTTAACAACCCAGGGTTGTTAAAGGTAATTATCAGGTTATCAAAGTTAAAAAGTTAATGATAAAGTTACTTTGTCGTTAACTTTAACTTGACACATTTTCGCAAAGCATTATCGTTATCGAAGTTAAATTAATGGACATCCAGGTTAACTTATCGTTAACTCGATAAAATCTCAAATTAACTTTAACCACCCTGTAATTGGCAGGGGACTGGACTCCAGTTCTAACATTCTATGGTCTTGTGAAATAGCTGTGCTAAAAGTTTGCCTGAATTCCATAGGAGAATTAGCATAGGAAGTTCACCAGCAAATTTGCTACACCCACGATTCATCTAGAAACGTCAGGAGCTTCTTGTTCTATTTCCTTCTCCAAGAATGAAATGTTAGATACTGATTGTGGGATCTAAGGAGGGCTTTTAAAACAGTTGTCTTACTCTTTAAGCCTGCTGGAATCCTGTCCTGCTGCAGGGTACAGCATAAAAGGTACAGTGGTACCTTGCAATACAACGTCTCCACACAAGGCTGTTCCGCAATACAATGGAGAATTTTGAAAAAATCACTCTCCGCAATAAGTTTTTTCAATGGGGACTCTCTGCAATACATTTTGAATAGGGTTTCTCTGCAACACGTTTTTTCCTATGGGACTCTTCGCACAATGTTTCTAATATGGTTTTTTTGTGTATATGATACTATAGTTTAAATCCGTGCAATGTTAGTCCTTCCCCAGCATGCTTTGTGTCTTGGGGGGTATATTGACTCATCAGTCAATGCTGTTCTTTATGGGTTTGCATGTGGTGGGTCAGGAACGGATCAGGAACGGATTAATTGAATTTCAATGCATTCCTATGGGAAACAGCTCTTCGCAATAAGTTGAATTCGCAATAAGTTGCTGCTCACGGAACAGATTAAAAACCTATTGCGAGGTACCACTGTATAACACAAAAGACTGGTATTTTCCGCAATGGGACAAAGACTGGAATATTCTCTTGAAGATTCAACCTGGTCAAGGTTTCTTTTCCTGCAGGCTTTAAATGTAGGGTTAATGAATCTGGCCTTTGCTGATATTTCTCCTCAATAATTTTGGTCTCTTGCAGTGTTTAACAGTAATTATTTACTGAGTAAATATATGGTTTAATACTGAGTAGATATATTATTTACTCAGCATTAAATAATTAAATAATTATTCATTAAAGTTTTTATAAATTAAATATTAAACAATTAAATAATATTAATATATTATTTACTTTGCTTTAGCAACTGTTTTATACTTCACCTCCAAGGTTTCTTTATTTGACAAAAAGGGATAAAAATGTTGAAAATATTTTATTCTGAAATATATACCATGAATAGGCATAATATTTGCCACCAAACACTAGAGTAAAGCTTACTTTCTAAGACCTTTCTAAAAATTAGTTTTACATTAGATCTTGATCTCTGTTTTAGTATCTGGTAGCAAGCGATCAAATGTTAAGTTTGTATACATATAAAATATCTTTTCCCAGAAAGCGGCAGACACCCCTTCTATACAAATGATGAAATATATCTAGAAAGTCACCAGTGTCAGATAGGTTTAAGAATATTTAGCAGCTGTATTACCTCTGGAGTGGAAGTTGTTTGATCTTTGCCTTTTCAATAGCTGAAGACAGAGCTTTGATTTGAGGTTTAGCTGTAAGTGCTGCCTCTAAATCCCGATTCAATTCTGCTTCAGTCTTTTTGATGAATTCATCATAAGTCTGATGATGTACAGAAAGGATTTAAAAGAATCCATTAGTTTCTCACTTTGAATATTAGTCAACAAAGTAAGTAAATGAAGAATGGCACTCCTATGAAGATCCCTTCCCTTGGCCGAATCCACACATCTCAGTGAATATCTAGAACACAATCCATTACACTTTAAAACAAAGAGACTTATGAGACTCATGCTAATTACCAGAGGGTACTTGGTAATACCCTTTGGTAATAAGTGGGTAATTTTATTTGTAGTACATTTTGCCAGCACCATTATTCTGTAATCCAAGTTCAAAGAAAAGGGGAAGTTGGGCTTACAGTACTCTAAAAAAGTAAGGTTACAGTCAGTCTGTTCTTCAAATGGTCATTCTGTGAAGGCACACAAGCAGGTGTAGCAGTGTGCCTCCGCTGCCTTCCGGGCAATTATAGCTCGTATGTGTTCGCTTAGGTCCTTCCCTTCCATGGAGCATGCTTCCGGGTTGGCACCCTTTCCTCCTCAGTTCCGGCTACTGCCGCCACCTGCATAGTAATCAGAAACAGATTAAAGCATGGCGGAAGTGGGACTGGGCGGGCAGAAAGTGTGCCTTCACGGAATGACCATTTGAAGAACAGAAGAGTAATCTCACTTTTCTTCTTTGTGGTCTTCTGTGAATGCACACAGTCAGGTGAGTAGCAATCTTACAAGCAGGAGGTGGAACGTCATACCAGTAGCAGGACAGCACTGCCCAGCCAAAGGAGGCATCTTGTGCCCGCACGTCCAGTCTGTAGTGTGCCACAAAAGTCAGCAGCACCGACCAGGTTGCAGCCCTACAAATCTCTGGGATGCTAATTCCCCTAAGGAAGCCCATAGAGGCCGCCTGTTCTTGGGTAAAATGGGCCCTCACTGATTGTGGGAGGGGTTGCTTGTTAATATCACAAGCTAACATTGTAATCTTTTTTTATCCTTTTAGCGATTTTTTTTTTGAGAGGAAGCCAGCAAGCCCTTGCATGGATGCTGAGCACACAAGAAGAGTCTCAGAGATTTGCGGAAGGGTGCAGTTCTGGAAATGCAGAAGCAGAGAGCTCTACGAATGTCCAGAAGGTTGAGATCCAGTGGCAAGGATGGATGGGTGAAGAAAGCCAGTACGATCAAAGGTTGGAGCTGATGGAATTCTGTGGGAATCTTGGGAATAAAGGAGATGTCTGTGAATAGTGTGACCTTTTCAGGATGGAATTACAGGTACGGAGGGTCTGCACGGAGTGCAGCTAGCTTAGAGGCTCTACGTGCTGAAGTAATTGCCACTAGAAAGGTGGTTTTCATGGTAAGTTTGTCCAAGGGACATGTTACCAAAGGCTCAAACAGCAGGTCCATGAGGCAGTGGAGGACCAGCCATAAGGACCATTGTATTGGAGGTGCTCTCACAGACAAGCAAATATTGCAGAGGCCTCTCAAAAACCTTTTGATGACTGGTCCTTGAAGAGGGAAGTAGCGGACCCCCTGTGGAATTGATATGCAGAAATAGTGGCTACATATACTCGTAGGGTGAAGTGAGACAAGTTCCATTTGTGGAGATGCAATAAGAAATGAAGGAGGTCATTCACGCTAACCGGATTTGTAGGAAGGTGTCATTGGGCATACTTCAGGAAAACTCACCATTTATATTGATACGGCGTTCTAATGGATGGTTTCCTGGCAATCTCCATACCTTTCACTATATTCCAGGGATCTTCTATGCTGTCAGATGGAGAGAGGGGAGAGCCGGGAGAAGGACTTGGCCGTCCTGTTGGGACTGGCAGTTCGGGAAGTAAGGGACTGTCCACTAATGAAGTGCCATCCTCTTCAGTGTCACAAACCACAGTTGACGTGGCCAGTGAGGAGCAATGAGAAGTACATCCGTTGCCTCATCCCTGATCTTTAAGAGCGTCTTCTGAATCAGGGGAAGTGGTGGGAACATGTAAATGAGGCCCGGTGACCACGTGACGAGGAATGCATCACCCAGTGACCCTTCATCCACTCTTGCCCATGAGCAGAAGCGAGGACATTTCTTGTTGATCGCCGAGATGAAGGCATCCAATACTGGGATCTCCCAGCAATTGCACAGAGCCTGGAAAGTTCATGGGTTCAGGGCACACTCATGATTTGCTGTTCCCCAATGGCTGAGGCTGTCCTCTACGAAGTTGTCTAGAGTTGCAATGTGTACAGCAACTGGCAGAACATGGTGAGTGTAACACCATTTCCAGAGGAGAACTGAGAGATAAAGAAGGGACATCGAGTGCATTTGTTTATATAATGCATGGCCATGGTGTTGTCTGTTAGTATTTGGATCACCCAGCCTTGGATCAGGTACCTGAAGCCCTTGAGGGCTTTGAAGATTGCCAGCAGCTCCAGGATATTTATGTGGAACGTCCTTTGGTGTTTGGACCACATGCCATGAATCCTTGCATCTCTGCAGTGGCTGGCATAATCTGCTGTGACGGTTGCGGTTCTGTGAACGGCTGCCCCATCCCAAGATTTGTTTCTGAGGTCCATCACTGTAGTTGGAGAGACAACTCGGAAGAGACTTGGATCAACAATCCCAGCTTGTCACAATGTGTGGGCTGAAGTGATAGAGTAGCTACGCTTGCAGAGATCTTAGTTTTAAGCGTGTGTGACGGATCACTGCTGTGGTTGATGCTATTAGGCCGAGTAGCCTTTGAGCTATCTGTGCTATCACCCACGCTCAAGGTTGGAAGTGTTGGATCGAAGCTTGGAACTTGACCATCAGTTCTCTCAGTAGAAATGCTCTCACGGATTTGCAGGCTAGAACCACCCCGATGAAGATGACCCACCTTGACCGGTGCAGGGTGGACTTCTCGAAGTTGATTTGAAGTCCCAGCCTGGTGAAGAGATGTATGGCATGGAAGAGGCCTGTGCCACCAAATGGCAGTTCTTCTATTTGCTTCTTTGCATCATCCGGGAACGTGGATGAGCATAGCCAAGAGTGCCATCAAAGTGAAATCACTGAGGCCGACTGCCTTGCAGTGGCAATTATGACATGGCATGCCACTATCCGTTCTTGTTGTGATAGGGACATTGCTTCCTTGTATAAAGAGGTGCTAGTGGCCCTGGAGTCCTTAGGGGGTTCCTTGAATAGGAGCAGGGCTTGGGACCACAGGTGGCAGAGATAAGCACCCATTGCTACCAGGTAATTTGAGGCCTGGAGGACAAAGAAAGCCAAAGAGAATTGTCTCTTGCCTATCGCATCCAGTTTCTTCCCTTCCTTATTGGGAGGTGTCAGTTCGTGGATCTGGGACCCTGGCTGGGAGGCTCACACAATTTTAGAGGAGGAAGGTTTTGGGTGGTCGAACAGGAAAGTGGTATCCAGACCGACCATCTGGTATAAGTTTTCGACCATCCTTGGCAGAGGCCTTACCTCCAAAGGCTTCTGCCATTCGTTCTTGG
>JAIOUR010742813.1:0-14162 GCA_020711275.1 Calotes versicolor
TTTTTAATAATTGCTTTCAGGTAATGTTAATGACAAAAATGTACAGAGTTGTATTGAACAATGTGGGTTCATGCACTTATGCAAGGTACATCAACTTATGTTGTACAAATAAAGAATATTCAATATATTAATAAATAAATAAATAAATAAATAAATAAATAAATAAATAAATAAATAAATAAATAAATAAATAAATAAATATTTTGCATTTTTATAATGGGTAGATCACTCTGACTTGGCCATTTTATAAGTAGTTCACATACTAAAAAAGTGTGGGCACCTCTGCCTTAAACTCATTTGCTGGGAAAGTAGCAGGCATGGTGGCTGTTTGCTTCAATGAAAATGCACAACCTGAAAATAAGGATGAGGATGATCATTGGGGCTATGGCATTATATTATGCGCCCCCCTTCCCTTTAAATCAAGGGATGCAGCTTTGCTTTCTGCCAGCCATTGTATTTGGAACCAGAACGTGCTTTTCCCCATTGCAGCTGCCGTCCCTCCTAATTCACAAGGCCTTGATAAAAGGGTAGGGACGGTGCACAAGGCACTCGCGTGGTCCACGCAGAGATCCCATTGTGCTGACGATTAGAAAGTCTTGCAACGCTTGGGGCAGAGCAGAAGCCCGCTTCTTCCCACAAAAGAGCAGACGGCTGTAATTTCCTGTAATGATATTTTCCCTATAGATCTCAAGTGCCCCCTCTCATCGCAGGTATCTGTCGGCAAGTGGAGGCGGCCGAGCTTACACCGGATGGATCATCTGTGATATTGAAGTAATTAGCCAGTAGGTGGCCATAGCCATTAAGCAATTTGCACCAGTTCCGATTCAATGCTGCACTCCCATTTGTTGTTTTTTTTTTAGAGAGAGAGACCGGCAGCTCTTGAGGCTAAGAATGCAGCCCTCCTTGTATTTACCTTACCTTTGTCATCTTTATCTCTCTCCTCCCCCCCCAAGCGTTCAGAAAATCGCCTGCAAATTGCCGCCGACGAAAACAAAAAACCTAGCAGTAAGAAAATATTCACATGTATTTGTGGGGTGGGCGGATTCTACCAAGACTTCTGTTATGGATCTTAGTTATTCCAACAGTTTTTGAAATACTAAATAGGGACCAAAACACCAATTATCTTCCACTCGGCATGCTTTCGCCTTTGCCGACACGTTTATCATATAAAACACAGCCTGTAGAAACACAAAAGCGTGAAAACTGTTAATTGTTGCTTCTGTGGTTTTTTATATTTTGCAGGTGGCACTGATTATTTTTTAGAGCAATGAGAACGTGAGATATAAAGTCTTATCTCAAGAAAGGACAAACCAGAAACATCTAAAAGCAAGTATTTTGAATTATTGCCGTCCCTTTCGCACATCCATTCTTCCTGTCCTTTCTGGCATCCCTTTGTGCTGAATTTCAAGACTGTAAGTCCCTTGGGGCAGAGACCTCTTCTCTTGTACTTTGCAAAGCACCTTGGGCATTTATGGCAGTAACAAGATCTCTCATTCGTTAACCCTCTAGTACCAAGAATAAAAAGGCATCAAGGTAGCCTAGCACTTGGGATACGAGATGTACAGTAGGTTTGAATCTGCACTCAGCCATAGAAATTCACTGGCAGAGTGGAAATGGTAAACATACTATTTTTAATATCTCATTTATCTTGGCAGTCTCATTAAGGTCACTAGGAGTCAGTTTTGATTTGAAGGCTCCTATCATGCCTAACACTTACATGCTATATGACCTATCTCCAAATGGTTCAAGTGTGATTATATTCTAGGATGGGATACACAGAAGCTTCCGTGAAGATTGTAGATTTGTATTCCAAACTGTAATTGGGTTATACCCCAGGCACTGACATTTTTTGCCTGTTAATTGTTCTGACACTAGATAAAACTAAAGAAAACCAACAAATGAATTCACCCCAAGGGTCTTTGTCAAGAAGAATTTTAGTTTTGGCCAATGACAACCAAGAAGGTTGCTTTTGAGGGGAAGGGGTTTCAAAGTTTGATCTTGACATTATAAGAAGATTCTAGGATGCTTGACAAATACCCCTCCTCTATTCTGCTGAACACATCCTTCTCATCCTTCGTCTTTTCTCAAAACCATCGAGTCCTTGTGAAGTCTTGGGCATCGTGATGGAATTCATCCTCCTAGTCCAGATAAAGTTGTGGTCAAGGGGTGAAATATCTGTCCTGAAGTCCACCCGTGAAGCAGCACTGCCCATTTATCCTTTTCTCTTTACCACCGAAGCTGGTGTGTGTGTGTGGATAGAGCACTGACAAAAGTTCAGGAGACCTGAATTGAAACCTCCCACTTGGCCATGAAACCTCACCAGGGAATGATAGTGTTAAGCTACTCTTCGCATGTTTCACACATCTAGATCAGGGGTAGGCAACCTGTGGTCTTCCAGATGTTCTCAGACTGCAACTCCAAGAAGCTCTTGCCAACAAAGCTAGCGTTGAAGGTTTCTGGGAGTTTCAGTCCACGAATACGTGGAAGGCCAAAGGTTCCCTACCCCTGATCTTCTGTAGGTGGTCATAAACTTGATGGTCTGATTCTTTGCTTCTCCTTCATTCCAATGACCTTTCTGAAAATAAAACATGTAACAATAACTGCCATATGCAACCATCTGTTGTACATGCACTTGCTCTGTCTCCCTTGTTTGTGCATGGCAGCATTCGATACTGCCTTGTGCATGCTTTGTTTCACTCCTGGACAAGAGTCATCAGCTGCATAGAATTATTTGTATTAGATCACCTCAACATTATTATTATTTGGTTCATAAAGGCCTGTTCAGATGTGCCATTGCCTTTGTCTTTAGTGCATATGTATGCAGAAAGCTTATCTGAATAAGGCTAATCCTGCCCCCTCTCTGTCACGCATGCAAGCACACACGCATGCACACACACACACAGAACCACAGTTATTTCCCAAAACGAATGATCAACAACTCACTAAATGATTTTAAAAGCAATTTTCACAAGATATCCTACAATAGAGAGCAGGCAAGCGGCAGATGTGTTGCTCAATGAAATTGCTTCAGGCAGAACACAGATGCCTATAATCCCCCATCTTTACCACTCCCTTCTTTTCTATTACACAAGGGTAAGGCTGCTAGAATTCATATGGCCACATAACTCTTTAGCATGCATGAGGATATATATTTATAGATAGCGAGATAGATAATCACAGGCTGGCTACAATCTGGTTGTTTGGTAGAGTAAGCAGAAAGGAGACAATACATGCAATTTCTGAAATTCTTCTCTGCTTTTCCGTTTTGACCTTTGGTATTTGTACCTTATCGATGCTTTCTCCAAACCATTGTACAAAAACACCTTGAAGTGTCAAGCTTTAAAAATGAGTCTTCTTTTCTTTCTCCCGTGCAGCTTGGATTATCTTGGCCTTGTCAAAATACATTCTCTAGTTAGAGGTTGGAAATATTTCCCTCCTGGCTGCTAAGTATTGATTTTTTTCAACACTCGGCTCTGTCTGTCAGCTGAAGAGGTGAAAGGTGAAAGTTCATCCAGCACTGCCTGGCTTTACCTTCCTATTAATGTCATGCCCTTTCTGCGTTTGATCAGTTTATGTGATCAGCAACAGAATGGTTACTGCGCAGATTTTACCTATAGGAAAAATATTTAAGCCATCAATTATTATTAACACGGGAACACACCTTGAGAATCAAGAGGTGCTTCAAGTGCCAGAATTTACAGATACGCCTGTGATTATCTGATGCCTCCTGCCTCCTCTGTTATGCAACAGCTACGCCAGCCTTTCATGTCCTGCCTTTATCTAGGAAAACCGCAAGGAAAAAAAAGCTGACTTAATTATTTGTTAGGATGCTTTCCGAAGAATAGTTAGTCTAGGGATACCACTGGTATAGAGATCCGTGCCTACAATTGCTAGATGAAGAAAACATAACATGTTCTGCTACATTCCCACTGGGAAGCTGTTCTTGTGCGGATATCTCTGTAATTTGGTTCAATCACTGCTTTTTCAAAGAGAGTGAGAGGGAGGGAGGGAGGGAGGACAGAAGGAGGCGCAGAATTTTCCTGTACTGCAGAGAATGCTGTTAAAACAGGTAAAGAACCTACACCTTTATGTTCTGGATGAAGTTGCTTTATTCATAAAAACAGCACCTCTGTTGATTATTTTCTAATTGATTTAAATTAACTGGACGTTTTCAATGCAAGCCTTTGTCTACCACAATGAAATACTCGTCATAGACATGGAAAGGACTAAATTTAAATGAATATATCTATATCTATATCTATATCTATATATTCATTTAAATATATATATATATGTCTATGAGGAGCATTTCATTATATTTTTCATTATATACTACTTTAGCCTTCCCTGAAGGCAAGTGCAGCATGGCACAGTGAACAGGAAGCAGCCTGCAGGGTCCGCTTCCTTCTCCCTGCACCCGCCTCCTTCTCTCCTCTGTTGAGGCGCTGGGGAGGGGAGAAGGATTCCTGCCCATAGCCAGGACTCATTCTCCCCCCCTCACTTCCATCCCCAGCATGCCAGTGGAGGAGAGGTGGCCCTACCATTCGCTTTTGCTATGCCACCATTAGGACGCATGCAAATGAGGTGACATACCAGCAAGTTATGTCACCTAATTTGCATGCTCCAGGACGGACTGTTACAAACCCTTTTACATATTATATAATATATAAAAACTAAAGGCTAAATTAGGTATTACTATATACTGACAGTTGCCTCCAAAATGGTCATCACAAAGCTAGGTATTGGGATAACCAACCTCCCCCAATCCCCATCATTTGGGAGAGTTTAGTTTGCCTGATATTATTATCTTAACACTCTGCATTTCCCTGAACGTGTTCCATAGCATCAGCTGCTGAAGGGATTACACAAAATCAGTGGCTTCAATATGTACATTAACTTGTTTTAGATGTTATGAAAGTGGTAGTGGTGGGAATCCAGGTGTAGGGTAGATCCACCCCCCCCCCCCAGTATTAAGCCGATGTTTTCCACACCATCAAGTGGGGCATCATGCAAACACTGGTAATAAGAATGACAATCAAGATTTGGATTATAATACAGGGAAGGCAATCTTCAGTCCTATTTAGTATTTATTTCACCGATGTTATCTACAGAGGATCCTTTTGGTACATGCAAAGCCAATAAGCAGAGCTGTTAAGTCATTTTCTGAGGCAGACGTTTTAATCAGTTACCGTACACTGTGACTATGGTCATGACAACATTTTCATACAGGTGTCTCATCATGTCATCTTTTGCTTGTAAACTGCCAATGAAGCCACACACGTCTCTACATTTACAAGGACAAATCCAAATACAGTACTAAACAAATCAATAAAACACTAAAAGCTTACAGTGGAATGACAATACAAATTTTACCGCAGTGTTGAAAGATCTAAGCTCTGATGAAGTTTGCAGGGAGGGCTGAGGAAGTCACTCATGAGCAGATTTACATGTTGAGGATTTTAAGGGAATAAAAATTCGCTCTGTTGCATGACCGCGGCAGAGCCTCCATTCATGTCAGCGAGGTGGCTGTGCAAGGGGACCCCCATGCAGGGCCTAGAGGACAGTTGCAGATGCTAGTACATAAATATTGATTTTTTTCTGTTTAAATTACTTCTTCGCATAGGCTGGCTTTCTTATTGGTTTAAAAGCCCCGATTTTCTTTTTTACAGACATAATGTGTCACATGTTCCACAGCTGCAGCCATAAGACATAATCTGGAGGAGTACAGCTTTCAAAATAGCCTTTCGACACTTGTCGGCACAGAATTACAGTTTGATGACAAGAAATATGGTGGCATGTCTTCATGGTTGTATTTTAAAAAAAAACCCTGGAACATAGCAAGATGTTTTAAAAGGATCCCTCTAAAAACAGAACTGGGCAATCACTGGTTTCCATTCACTTGAGAATAATGTTTGTGACATACCCTCCACTCCAAATATATATATCTGTGGTACCTCTGTACAAGACACACAGAAGGAAACATATAGGAAGCACTTGCGCTCGGAAGATCTGCACTGGTCCAGACCAATGAAACAGGACCTAAGAGGTGAAAAGAAAGCCCTTCTCATTACAGTGAGTGGACCTTCTCACTACATACAGAAGCTGCTGGCTGGTGAGGACAGTAATCAGAGAGTGGGTCCTTTCCTCTCTTAGTATGAGATGTCCCAAATTTTTTATTTACTCTGATTGTCAGGACCATACAGATGAAGCTCAAAAAAATTAGAGTATTCTGCAGAAGTTCATTTATTTCCGTAATGCAACTCAAAAGGTGAAACTAATACATGAAACAGACTCATGGCATGCAAAGCAAGATAGTTACATGAATCAAGACAGTGATTAGAGTGGGACACTTTGAGTCTAGAATCTTGCACCTTTTCATAATATTCTAATCTGCCTAGAGTAGACCTCAGTTTAAGCACAGAATACAAATCTAATAAAAGAAAATAAAAAATAATTATCTGAGATTGTAGGTTTGGGGTTTTCATGAGCTGTAAGCCCTAATCATCAGAATTATGACAAATCACGGCTTGAACTATCTTGCTTTGCATGTAAAGAGTCTATCTAAGCTGCATTACTGAAAAAAAAATTCTGCACAATATTCTAATTTTTCGAGTTTCACCTTTATGTGTTTCCTTGTCCCTGCCTCACACTGCAGGCTACTGGTGAGCAAACTCAACAGGACATGATGTAAGTATCATTTGCAACTTGGGAGACACCATGAAATCATAGATAGCGGTCTACTGATAGCCTGCAGTTTATCACAATATAAAGTTTTATATTTTTTATTTTATTGAATTTCTTTAACGCCCATCTAGGCCTTAGCACTTTACCCAGAGTAGGTCTACATAGATCTTGGTACAAGCGGAAGGGGAAGGGCTGCTCCTTCCCTTTCCTTCTGTCCATGGGAGTGGCTCTTCCCAGGGAGGTCCACAGCCTGCAGGAAGCATTAGAGAACTTTGAAATGACAAGGCAGTTCCCAAGTCATGTCCAAGCCCTGTACAAGCCAAGAAGTAACATGGTACTTCGGATGGTAGGAAGTGTACAGAAAGGAACACATGAGCAAGATAGGCGTGTACAGAGGTGTACATAAGGAATAGTACAGAAGTGTTCAGAAGTGTACAAATAGGCGTGTAAGAAGTGTAGAGAAAGGAACACATGAGCAAAATCTTTTTTAAAAAGATTATGGAATGTCTACAGGGAACTGTACCAAAAACTTGTTTTTGTTTTTGTTTTCATCTTCATTTATGCCACCATAATCTTCTGATTCAGTGAAGAAACGTGTGCAGTCTGGATAGTTCAGTGAGTTATGTATCTGGCTTTGAAACTAGAGTTTGGTTCTACTGTGGACCCAGAAGAAGAGCCAACCTGCATGGCCTTGGACAAACGTCACAGCCCCCGAGTGTCTCCCAAGTGCAAAAATTGCAAACCATTCCTGAGTAGTTCATACCTATGTCACCTATGTTTTCTATGGCCCTTTCCAAATCCTACAGCCACTTTTCATAAATACAATATAAATTCATGTTGCAAAGCTTCACTTAAGACAAAAATCAAGACCCATATCCCACAACAGAAAAAGTACCATGCTAAACACAATATTTATGCTTGGATATAGTTAAAAATAAAATAAACTTAGATCTCTGAAAAACATTCCTAATTATCTTTAATTTCTTCCTCTCTTTTTATAATCTCAAACAGATATGTCGATGACAGTCTATGTAATCCTAGTTAAACATACAGTGTACTGAACAGACCATGTAGGTGGTTAACAAAAATATTAATTATAATTAAAGATCAATATGGGCAAAGTACAAGAAATGCATAGAGAGAACTCTGTTAAAATAAGTGGAAGGTGCACAAAGATACTGCTTTTGTACAACTTAAATTCATTCTTATAAAGATATGTGCAGAAGCCGTATTTAAAACACAATCGTACATTTTCAGCGATGAAGTGATTGCTTTCTCGACTTCATTCTTCATGCTTCTTTTCTGAATTGTCTACAAGCACCGTTTTTGTTCACCAGGCTAGCACACACTAAGAATGCAGATCGAAATTAAAGAAAATGCAAGACAAAGCCACAGTCACAAGTATACATGCACTTAACATTTGAACAGGATACTTTCTACATTGTCCTCCTCAATGTCCTATGAACAAAGTCTTGCTGTGGAAGCAAAACATTAAATAAATACGTGAGGCATGGCAGATATGTGGATACCAACTGTTTACAATACAAATGGTCTGCTCAATACAGGAAATCCTCCTCCAACGTATTGGCATCTTCATCCCTGCGGTCATTATCAGTGATGGGTTCCACGAAAGCATTTCAGCACTTCCATCTTTATCTTGTGATAAAATTAACATGCTGGAAATGTGCCGTACCGTGAGCATTTTATTATATCATGATAAAATTCAGTGGTGTCAGTGTGAGGGACCTTCATATCCTCACCCTGCCCAGTGCAGGAGAAAACACCGGCAGACATAAATATCTACATTAGCAGCAAAGCAAAACATCTATATTCATTTTCACTCTTCTAGTCCCACACAATTTTCATTAAAAACAAAAGAAATGAAGACCAGAGAGGCCATTAATCCTCTCTTCTCAGATACAGGAAGCATAAAATTGTGCTTCCTGTATCTGAGAAGTGCTTCCTGTGTCTTTTTCACTCATGCCACCAGTTCCAAATCAATCAACAATGCATATAAGGAAGCATACTAGTCCTGGCCAAAGCAGACTCCACTCCTCCTCTTTCCCATCTATATCTGTGAAATCCCAAGCTTGAAAAGTACAACAGACTTTTAATGCTGTGTATCAGTCTCTCAAGTGGGCACCAAGGAGCTTCGATGCACTCAGGGGGCCAGCTGACTCTTTCCCCATAAAGCAAGAAAACACCAAAATTGGGCATATGGAGAACTGTAGGACTACGCTGTGCCCAACTTCCTCTGGAGCGAGATTTGCGTCATGAACTTTAAAAAAAAAGTCCCAACCCAAATCCATAACCCATGGATCCTCCAACAGCTACTGGAAGGATGAACTATGTAAACATATAAGCTTTTGGTAAACATCAAGATATTAAATACATTTTAAAAGAAAAAAAATGGAAGTTTTAAACCCTGAAAGAATTTTTTTTAAAAAAAATTCTGTGAGTGGTTAGATTTTGCCCAGCTAAAATATTGTGACTTGCTGGTTTCTGAAGAACGTGATCATAGCAACATCTTGGAAAGTCTTACCGAAGCAGCCACAACCACAATGCAGCTGCCTTCTCAAGATCCTCTATTCTACCCTGATGAGAATTCTGCATGCTGGTATAACTGCTAGATAGGCTGCTGAGCTGGTTGGCATCCCTCTCAAGTCAACCACAGGCTTAAGCTGAGCTCTGCTGCAGAGAAACAAGCAGAGTCAATACCACTTGCTCGATCGCTTTTGTGGCCACTGGTGTGGACCACTCCAGTGTTGAGATGACAAAGAGGGAAATAAGGTGTACATTTTAAAACAAAATTGTATTCAGAGCAAGCAAAAGACACACATACACCAATCGCGGTTCTACACCACAAATCTATGTTCTTTGCCATCATGAGCCATAAGAATTACATTCCGGTTGGAAGTCCAAATGAGCCTGGCTAGTTTGAGGGCATTGTGGGAGCCCGGAGATGCAGGCTGGACGGGGGGAACCTGGTATGTTTTAATACAACGGAGCTGCGGTGCAGAATTCAGCATTCCAATGCTTCCTAAAAGAGATGTGTTCATCTGTCATCCAGAAACAAAAAGAAGAAGAAACATTTATGAACATCAACACTGAAGGATCTGATCATAAAGAATATAGTAGCATGCAAGGTACCACACCTTGGTACATATGGGACAGTTTGGGATGGACAAACTGTTTTATAGAGATAGATAATCAGCGGTTTTCGACCTGTGGGTCTCCACATGTTCTTGGACTGGAACTCCCAGAAGCCTTCACCACTAGCTATGCTGACAAGAGCTCTTGGGAGTTGTAGTCCAAGAACATCTGGGGACCCACAGGTTGTGAACCACTGGATTAGAGATTACTGTCATTTTACAGATATTTAAACACCATTTTAGGGAGACCTCTTTGTATAGCTTAGTGTGTATCCATGTATCCCTATGCATATGCAAATCTTCCCCTTCCTGGGAAGTGAACACAGAGGTTCAATGGAATTCTCATGTCTCTGCTAGATATCCGAAATGGGCTAGAGGAAAAAAAATGTTTGTGTGAGGCCACTCCTTCTTTCTTCCTTGTAGTAGCCTAATTCACATTTTAATTTTTTTAAATCTGCAATTGCAGTACTTGCTGATTTTTTAAAACAAAAATTTTAGACCAACAGCTCATCTATCAAGTGAACTTTTTCCTCTCTCCTAAATTATTCACAACTAAAAAATTTGATGGTGGGAACAATAATTGCTGGTTACTATATCTTTCTAACAACTAATATACAGTGATACCTCTACTTACAGGGATGATGGTCTTAACTTGAGTTGGTTTTAAGTCGACATACTATTTCCCATAGGAATGCGTTGAAAAGATATTAATCCCCATGACCAGTTTTTCTGGTCATAGGTAGAGGCATCATTCCCCATAGAAGCATAGGTGGAGTTTGTATGTATAGTCATAGTTCCCCATAGGAACCAATGCAAAAACAATTAATCCATCTGCTTTTGGCAGGGGAGGATAGACAGATTTTTTTAAAGCTAAAATATCAGACAGTATCTCGCCAAAGCTAACTATGGGGGCAAAGGAGCTACAGAGAAGCAGCCTCTTCACTGACCGACAGCTAGCTGAAGGAAACAAAAAATTGAAGACAGATAAAATTTTGTGCCTTTTTTGGTATATGTTGAAATTGCAGTTGTAACTTGAGGGAAATTCTGGCAACCGCTACCGGTTGTAACTCGAAATGGTTGTAAGTCGAGCTGGTTGTATGTCAAGATACCACTGTATGTGCATTTTTGACAATGTAGGGTGGGGAAGATGGGGAGAAAAAGAAAGCAGCAACAAGATATTTTTATATGTTGATCAGTAATTTAGATCCTGTTGAAATCCGCCACATGCATTAAAGATCTTTAAACCCGATTAGAACAGGTGCGCTGGATGGAATCGGCCAGGAGACTGTGTCTTTTGACACATGAAAACCTTGCCATATCCTAGGACATTTTTAAAGATCTACTATTGTCAATATCATGTTCTGAATTCTGATCAGCGCAACACAGAAGCCATTACTTTTTTTCGTGGTCCTTCTCAGCAGCAAGAATGGTGTCAGAGAGTGTAAATCACAGCATCTGTAGCAGAGAGCATGCAAGGCCCACTGACATTTTCACAATTTAAATCATCTTGAGTAATAACCCTTTTAAGATGACTAATGTTACTGATTTTCCTGCATTAATAGTAGTGCTGAATAGACCACTATAAGGGGAGAGGAGGAATCACTAGTGCACGAGGTTACATTTTTAAATACAATGTGTGGGCTAATTTTAACTCTTTATGCTAAAGCTGTCTTTTTAACGTGCAAAACCGAAAAGCAAGTAAAATGGAAAAATGAGAAAATAAAGGGGGGGAGAGAAAAATGCAAAGGAAAGAAAAATACTTAAAAGAAGAAATGGGTTTAAAAAAGAGGTTTTAAGTACCTCTGTTTATATGTTAAGGCACGTGGCTGCAAAGGAACATTGCTTGTGCTCGCCTCCCTGCAATCTTAAGATCATCATGTAAAACATCTCAATCAATACATCTGATTGCCTCCTGGATCTTTCCATGTAACTCAACGAAATATATGCAAGTGATGGAAGGGTATTCTTACAGTTCTTATCCCCCCCTTGCTTCAGAAATCACACACTGTGTGATGGCGGAGAATAACTCAATCCTCTTAATGACATGTATAGTTATCACAGAATGACATGCAGAAAGTCATGGCAGATTAAAGAGATATATTATTAGCTAACAGTTACTGGAATTCCAAGGAAGCTATATATTCTGTTAACAGAGCTTTCTCTTTCACAAAGACATCTGCCTACATAAGCTGCAATTCTTGATAAAAGACTCAAGCTAATGGCCAGGGATGTTGGCAAGTCTTTGACTCCGAGTCCCAAGTCTGAGTCCGAGTCTTTGGTACCAAGTCCAGAGTCCCAAGCTCTGAATTTGAGTCTCCATTAAAAACAAGCCCCACCCCCCAACCAGATAAAAAAAGAGAGTTCCAAATCACACCTCAATTCCAAGACACTGAAAACCCTTCTGAGTCAAATCCAAGTTAGACTTAAGTGAGACTTAAGTTGAATTGACAGTGAGTCCTGCGACTTGAGTCCTGGTAGGGTAGACAAGATTCACTATGGAAGCCCCAGTAAAACTGCTTCTACACAATTCATGAAAGTCTTAATTCATCTCAGCCATAATGGGTTACATTGTTTTGCTAACACACCTAGGTGACAACTAGGTCCCTCCATAGCAGGAGTTCTTGACTTGAGAAAATGGTACAGCTGTTTAAAATAGGAAGCTCTTACTGAAAGTCCCATGAGGTTATCTATTATCCTTTGTTTTATATTGAATTTTATATGGGGGTTGGGGCAGAATATGTTAAGGCTATGTTTGAGGCTCCTTGTAACCCATATCCTTAGTTTAGTGGTGGGGTGTGGGGGGATACTATTTTATGTTACTGGAAGCCTCCAGGAGTAGCAGTCATTCTATCATTCTCACAGCCTTCAAAAACTTCAGAAATTCTGAAAATTGGGGGAAAAAACAGAGCAGCAGGGGATTAGCTGAGACTTCAGTATCCAGGTTTAGTGATGATCTCCTTGGACATGTTTATTTATGTAGTTATATTATATTCAAGTGTAAGTCGACCCGAGTATAAGTCGAGGCACATATTTTTGCCACAATTGCCTCAGTTTGAGTCAAAGAAACTCTATACAATTATTGACTTAAGAATAAGCTGAAGGGGAATTTTTCAGCCCTAAAAAAATTGGACCAGGCTTAAACGTAGGTATATATGGTAGTAACTTTTATTTGTATGCTTTCTCTCCACAAGGGGGAAAGTATCTGAATTATATGATTTTTTGTTTGTTTCTCTGCTCTGGGGCTCTGTTCACTGGAGAACATTTTATGGCTTATTTTAGGATGCTCTGAATTAACACGGGACTCTGGACAGGACTCCTGGACCACGCTGCTGCCTTGTTAATGCACATATAAACTCCCCCCCCCCCTTAAAGTAGCCTTAAATGGTAATGTTTCAAGTATTGTATGATGGACATAGCATGTGTGACTTACCTGCCAGAAAGAAATGTGGCTATCTGTGTTGGAGTAAGTGGCAAGGTACCGTCCATCAGGAGCAAAAGCCACCGCAGTTATGGCCCCTTTATGTCCATGGATTGTCTAAACAAGAATGAGACGATGAAATTAGCTAGATCCTAGCAGCTAAATCATACTCATGCTGCAATGAACACATATATAAACAGTATCAATATACTTCGAGGCTTTCTAAATTCAACTCTTAAAAGCGGTACATCAAAACATTCTGTTGACAGAACAGCATATTGCAAGCAATAGGAATTTCAACTGTGACAATGCGGGATTATATTTTGAGTTATATTGAGATCCTTCTGTGTGGTATTTTAGTAGCAACTGCACATCATGAAATACTAATAAGCATTAAATAACCATTTCTGCTATAGGACTCTGCCTCTTTTAGAACCAGTTGTGCCTAACAAGGACAATGAAAGATTTAGGATAGAAAGGTTTTTCTGATGAACAGCCTTATACTTGGATATATCAGGGCTGATTTTTTTCTTTAAAAATGTATTTAGCCTTTTGTACTAGACTAGAAAAGATCCTTAAGACTAAACGTGTGCCACTGAAGATTATAACAAAGATTACCCATTCTTACCCATAAGTCATGGGTCAGGATGTGGACTCGCCTCCCTGTATTACAATTTCTGCAAAAGAACTGGAGGTTGTCCATGACTTTGTGTATCTTGCCTCAACTATCTCAGGTACTCTCTTACTACATACTGAGCTGAATAAACAGATCGGTAAACCAGCTAGCATGCTTTCAAGACTAACAAGGAGAATGGCTCAATACGAAGGTGACAGAACATACAAAGATTTATAGAGATTGTGTACTGCACACACTTTTCTATTGCAGTGAGTCTTGGACTTTCCATGCT
>JAIOUR010753897.1:0-14160 GCA_020711275.1 Calotes versicolor
GGTATCTGCAGTGTGGCAGGTGCTTGAAGCCTTTTGAAACATTAACAGTGGCCATATCCCTCTTCATAATTTACATGCACATAAATAAAATGTTGTAATTTAGAGCAGCAAACTGCCATTAATCAACAAGGTATTAATGCCACACCTGGCCCTGTACTGGGCATGGAATCAAGACCATGGCTGCATCTTTCTAATTAGTGGCAATTTGCCACTGCAGCATGTATAGCTTTCATTTACTCATGCATAAATGATCAAGAATATTTGGGGAACTGAAATCTTACGCATTCCTCATCAAAAATAAGCCAAGTTAAAGGGTAAAAGCAAAGTGTTCTGCTTATACTTGCACTCAGATCACAGTGCATAGATTTGCATATGGTGTTCAATTATTATATTGTTTACAACAGGGATGGCTAAAGTATGCACCTCCAGATGTTGCTGGAGTGCAGCTCTTGGCAGTCCTAGTATGCATAAAAAGTGTTCTGCCTATAATCAATGAATAGGAAAGGTGGGAGTTGTGATCCACCAACATCTGGAGGATTACCATTTGTTCTTCCTGGTTTACCCCAGGCCCCCTTCACCCAGATGAGAAAAGGTTCATGGACACTTATTTCGGTTTTGTTTGTTTCCTTTGGAAAGCTTAAATCACTTTTCTTTATTTGCACTCATTTACTAATACACAGTCTAAGAAAGATCTAAACATTCAGACAACAAAACTCACTGCCCAATTTTGGTACTCCAAAGAAAATAAAAGGAAACCACCAAAATGTTTCCAGAACTATCAAAGTTTGAAAGTTCTGTTCAAGAAATTGTCAAATCACCTGGAACAATCACACTGCACAAATGTCTGTTTTAAGTAGGTTTATTGCTGTTTGACAAATGCAATACATTTATACATATACGAGTATAACTCTTTGAAAGATCCCCCTTCAGGTTTAGCATTAACCTATCGATGGCAGTGTACTTATAACTGCTTTTTCTGTAAGAAATTAACCATTCCACGAATAAAGCCAGTAATGTTTAGAACCAGCACTTTATTTCAATTATATATTTTTTATCATTGTCTGGTATCTTTCACAGAACATTTCAGCAATACCATTTCATGAGATGATTTAAAGGGGTTCTATCACTTGCTGCTGAAAGGTTTCTAACATCATGCAAACAGCTTTATGTAAATCATTGCAAGTTTGTCTTGAATTCCACACATGCTTTTCTCTCATGAAGTAATAGCTGTGAAAGGGGGCAGAATTTGGCTCAAAGGCATGGGATATTAAAGCAACAGAATTTGTTCTTATGATCCTCCGTGGAAGGATAGATTCCCAACAAAGATTATTTAGTACATTAATTAATATGTTTTTTACTTTCCTGGCAAAAAGGATTAAAGTGTGACTGTGGATTGAAACTGCTCATCATATTGAGAAGGTTGCAGGGAGGGAACGAGGAGGACATGGCCTCTCCAAGTAGTTTCTCTTTGATCTTGAAAACAGAGAGATAGCTGCCTCCTTTGGGTATCCAAGTAGCGTTTCCCCACCCCACTCCCAGCATCAAACCTTGCAGACAAAAAAGCATTATTGTAGCACAGATGAAATTTCACAGCAACCATATCTGGTAGTTTGAGCCCCAGTAGCTTCCCCGCTACTTAATCACTGTGCATTGTCTCAATTGCACCAACATCATAGCGGCTATACATTAGTGCTGCAGGGAAATGGGATGGGCGAAATGAATAGTGTGCATGGGCATGTCAGGAATCGAAATGAATAAAGACCATTTTACACCCTCTGTGGTGCTGTGCACTGAAGCATTACTTTAGGCTCCAGGTGAAAGAACTAGATGTGCTCCACACAAAAAGAAATAAAACACATTATCCCTGTGACCTTTTGAGAAATAGGAAGAGGGAGGGGAAATGCTATTAATTACAAGAAAAGCAGAAATAGGAAGAAAAGTGGTCTGGAAAAGGGGCATTGGTAGCCCCAGGAGACTCGAGGCTAGTGCCATTAACCAAATGCCAATAACCCCGAGTCTTCTGGGGCTAGCAATGCCACCTGGTCTGGATCTCACAGTCCAGGAACATTTATGCCACAGTAAACCAGGCAATTTAAGAAACACAACTCTCCAGATGCAGGGAGACTAGTTGAGAGTGCTCTTCAGTCATCTTGCTGATGCTGGAATTGTAACCCAGGCTGCCCCAAACCTGTCACCCTTCAAATGTGTTGGTCACCATCACTGACCATTCTGGATGGGGATGATGGGAGTTGCATTCTGACACATTTAGAGGGCACTGGCATGGGTTGTGCTGTCTGGCACTGGGTTCATTGTTTAGCAGAACTGAGTACTGTGCAAATGAATCTATTGCAGCCTCTGTGATTTGTTTCCTATCTTGCCCTCAGAGACGTCTGTGGTGTATCTTTAGTGCACTGCTGTGATGGCAGCATGTTAATAATGAATTATAACAAGCTTTCAGTGTCTTCACTGCAGTCTCCGAGAAAGTAGTCATTTAGGGTTTTCGCCTAATTCTGATGAATTCATAAGCAAGAAAAGTTAGGTGTTACATGGATTCAAAATCTGCTAAGGACATACTGAGGGCTTTTGTGGGAGTGACTCAGAAAGAAAGCAGGGAAACGTCTCCACTAGATTTTGAAAAGATGCCCCCTGCCCTAGTCATGAGGTGTTGTGGGCTTTTTGCAATTTTTCCACAGGCAGAAGAAAGTAGAAAATAAAATGTTTCCCTTGTGACCAACAAAAGTTGGTGCCACTAATGCACCTTCCAGGCAGAGATGACTTATTTAAAAATAGATGCACTTTGTGCATCTTGATGTACACAGGGGATCCAGCCAATAGCACCAGAATTGTATTTGGTACACTTTGAATCAAAATAGTACCACCAGCAAAAGTCCTTCCTGTAGCATGTGAGAAAGCTGATATACAGGAACTTCCTGTTCATTTTTAAGCTGCACAATCAATAAGGCATGATCAGATAAGGCACAATCAATAAGGCATGATCAAATCATTGTGGTGGCTATAATTGCAAATATCCCAATTTCTTGCCCATCATGGTTTCTAAAATCTAGTAGGGTGGAGGTTCCAGGAGGTAGTAAATGTTCAGGCAGTAAATGCCTCATTACAGCAGGGGATGACGCCTTCTGCTTTGAAAGAGGTGGTTGTGCATCATCACCTGAAAGGATCTTTTTGGACCCAGAGTTTTGTAACATCTACTACTATTCCGTTGCAAATATTCTTTTCCTGGGCAAGATGTTTGAGCATGCGTTAACTCAGCAACTGCCCACATTCTTAGAGGAAACATATTATCAGGATCTCAATAAACTCCATCTACAAGCTGGGGTTTGGTACTGAAATGGTCATAGTTGCTCTGATTGATGACCTGTTCCAGGCTAAAGATATGGGAAGCACTGCCCTTTTGCATCTTCTGGACCTCTTGGTGACTTTTGATACCTCTGATCATAGTATCCTTTTGGATAGGCTCCATGGAATGGGAGTGGGAGGCACTGTATTGCAGTGGTCCCATTACTATCTTCAGAACTGGTTCCAAAGAATGTCATTAAGGAACATCTGTTGAGCCCACGGCAACTGTGGGTATAATCAATATGATCATAACATTCAGTTCTAGTTCTCCTTATCATCAAGGTCAGTTGTAATGGCCTGGAGGAGGACCAAAAATCAAAAGTTGAATCATGGCAAGTCAGAGGCTCTGTGGCTCAAGAGATCCTAGGTCTGGAAATTGGATAGGAAATATATTCTGGATTGACTTGTATTCCTCTGGAGGACCTTGTACATAGTTTTAGAGTACAACTTGATTCATTTGTGTTATTACAGGCTTATGTGATCTCAGTGGCTTGGAGTACCAGGAACAGCTTGAAATGGTCTTCCAGCTACAGCCATTCTTGAACAAAGATAACATATCTACATTTGACTGGAGCTCTAGTAAGCTCCAATCAAATTACTGCAAAGCACTCTGTGCGGGGCTACCCTTGAAGATGACACAATACTGCAGTAAGTGCATCACCAGCAACTGAGTCTGGAGTCAAAGGAGCCCATAGTCAAGCAAATTCACCTGGTCATCCCAACCTGGGTTGGGGGTGGCAGCAATCACAATGTACAAAGCCCTAAACAGAGACCTGGATATATGAAGGTATGCCTTTCCCTGCATCAACCTCCCTGGTCACTAGGATCTGCTGGGGATACTATCTTCTGTGTCTCACCATTGATAATGTGGGTGAGGCAATAGGATTTTTAAAATTAACAAGCTACAAGCATTGTTAATAAAGTCATCATCAGGTTTACTTGGCAAAACTTTATGGTACTGGATTTCAGCCATAACCTGAAGCTTGGTCTCACACCAGAGGGCCTCTTCTACATATGCTTGTAACTGTGTGATGTGGGCTGATCATAACCCTCATACCAACCTACCGGTCTGGACTATTGCGAGAATAAACCCAAGATAAATCCTTGAAATAAGGTCAGACCTTGTGGCTTTTTGTGCTGTCAAGTCACGTCTAACTTACGATGATGCTATGAATTAATGCCATTCAAAATAAACTTTCATTAACAGCCCTGTTCAGGTCCTACAAAAGCCCATAGCTTGTACATTCTAATCTGTCTCTTGTACAATAGCCCATAGCTTGTACATTCTCAATTCATCTCATGTTAGGTCATCTTCTCATCCTACCCCTTCCATTTTTCCAGAATTGTTGTCTTTTCCAAAGTACAATCACCTCAGGTGGGACATAAATTTGGTAAACCCTGTAGAAATTAGAAAGGGGTGGGGGAGAGAAAAGAAATGGTGGTTCTGTCCAGGATACTCCAAATATAAAGACCAGCTGTTGTGTTTACAGAATATTCAAAAGCCTTTCCTTCAGACTGATCTTTTTGACAGTGTATGCATTTACTTTATGATTGTTTATACATTTGGAAGATATTTCTTAGCTTGGACAACTAATTATTATTTCATAATGTTAAGAGCACAAATGAAGAGCACATCCACCCCTTTCAAGTGGCCTTTGGCTATAAAGATTTCTAATGCTGCCATAGCAACAATATTTTTGATTGCTTGTGTTTCAATTGCCATGGCAGTCGGGGGGGGGGGGGATGGACTATGAGTACTGTACTGTACTATTATTAAGCAGAGAGGCAAGAATCATTTTAGAACTGTAGAAAATGTTTTGAAAGAATTCTAGCAGCGCTACCAATATCACATTAACACAGCTTGAAAAATATGATCTTTGTATTTATAGAGATCAGACTGGTCAATGTGCTTTTTGTCATTTAAAAAAAGAGCATACAAAACTGATGTGTATTAGTTACAATTAGTTTTCAGTAAGAATGGAGGGGGAGAACTATTGAGATGTACCCATATCAATGGTTTTATACATTTTTCTTTGTCAACAGACTGGTGTGGGTGACACTATGGTTCCGCTTTAGTGCCAACCGTAGCATATGGCAAAATGAGAAAATTGACTCAGGGAGCAGATTTTTGCTGTGATGAAAGGGCAGTAAATTGTTTATTCATCTTGCTGTGGCCAAATCCATTTCACTATTGGGGATCAGGAGAACTGCTTGTAGGGTTTTCTGCTGCCTGATGCTCAATTGAAAGGCTCTGTATATGCACCCTGCCATCAATTTGTAAGGGTCTATTTGATACTCTGTTCTAGTTGTCATAGTGTATATCTATTTATGCTGTAATGAAGTCTTAAACACTGATGGGACATCCATTTTACAGTCTGCGTGTGCCATGAAGGAAGTAGAACTTGAACAATATTTCAGAAAAGTAATAGTTATCTACAGTTGTTCTTATAACAGAAATTGATTAGGGTCAAATTAGATTGTACAGTTAGTTACTGTTAGACGTAGGCTGAGAAAGTTTAAAGTTGAATACTGAGTTTCTATTTTTGCAGAGTGATCTTTTACATTCCAAGGTGCTATACCACATACTATACATTTGTCTTAGCATAAGATTTCTGTGCTACATACAATATGTGTATGTTACAGATTGTCTTGTTTTGCTTTGGGATAGGTCATTGGGAAATAAAACCAGGCTTAGCTTGCAGTACTGATTGCTCAAGCACACTTTTCTCAGGAAACAATGTTGCTGGAAAACTAATGTACTTTTAAATCTGAAGCTGGTATCTCATGTAACTTGATCTTCAGTTGTAGGTCAACAATATATGAACTGCATCCTGAACTTCTCCAGCTTGATTTACTTGCTAATGACAGCAGTGCTGAGGGTATCAGACGGGATATGCTTGTATCACTGCTATCTGATTCTTTTAACTTGAGATCTCAGGCATGGAGCCTGCAAGGTTCTGCCTGTAAAGCAAAGCAAAGCAAAGCAAAGCAAAGCAAAGCAAAGCAAAGCAATGCAATGCAATGCAATGCAATGCAACGTGTTCTGCTTATATACTGCCCTAGAGCACTTAAAGCACTCTCTGAGCATTTTGCAATTTAAATATACAGGCTACACGTTGCTCCCCAGGAAGCTGGGTACTTATTTTACCGATCTCAGAAGGATGGAAAGCTGAGTCAACTTTGAGCCGGCTACCTGGGAACTGAGCACAGTACAGCATTTTAACCACTGCACCATGAGGCACCTACAGAGGTTGGAAACTATGTTGCTACAGCTCCTCCTCAACAAATGTTGAGTCATGCACACAAATTCTCAACAAAGCCCAGTGCACTGGGAACAGGAGACAGATTTTTGACAATAAGAAAAGAAAAACAATAAATTCCTCCTTTTAGACCTTTCAGAAATGTGTGAATTATGTACTGTGTGTAAAATAGAAAGACTCTTAAGTAACCATTTTCAGTCAATCTACGCATTATACTTTGCCTAACCAATTCCCTAGCCATGAGTAGGAGTAGAATTACCAATTCAAGTAAGGATTAATATGCCTCAGGTGAACAATAAAGCCTACATCTAATTAATTTTGTTGTGGATGAGTATCTTAGCGTAAAGTGCACCTGGAACAAGAGTGTCCTCCCTTGGCACTGCTAATAATTCTACATTCTGTTTGCCTTGTTTCATTTTTTATTAGTACCATATCAATTTTAAGGGCTATCAATATGAAACTCAAGCTTCCTAGTTGCAGGCCACCAGTGTAGGTGTTGTTGTTAAGGATAAAGCCTGGCCATTTGTACACACAGTATTCTCCAAATGCTCATGGTGCTGAAAAGGCTGTAAAGGGGATTTCCAGCCCTGGCTCCATAACCCTGGTCCTCACAGGTACTAATAAACTACTTTTGATGCAACATACTGGTAAGAGGCACATGTTTGAGAAAGAATGGACCAGGGACAGTTCATTAAAGTGAATCCTTTTCAAAAATGATAAATATTGATCATTTATTTATATTTATTTTTAGTGTTTATGGTGAAGCACAATGGAATGTTCTCATTCATACAACCAAGAGCAGGACTATATACTGCACCTCAACAGCAACATTCTTATTTGGAGGATAGAACATACAGTAGTTCGGAATGCATGAGAGGGGGGCAGGCACATGCAACAGTAGCTATTAGTCAGTCACAGCTTAACGACAAAAATATTAAGGGTGTATATAAGAAGCACTCCCACAACCAGCTAGAAATTGGATTATTTACTGTATGCCACCATGAAAACCTCATCTGTTCACTCTCTAGCTATTCCAGTAATGATAGCTAACAATACTGTACTTTGGACCAATATGAGATAAAGCAGGGTTTCCTGGCTGCAGAAGTTGCCATCTAAAACATATGGAGCGGACCAAATATGGGGAGGCTGACTTGTAGTGCAGGAGAACTGTGACTCACTAGATGTTGTCATAGTGCAACTCACACTTCTGACCTAGGACAGGTAATGTACTGCAATGTATGCTTGCTGAATTTATTTATTTAGACGATTTTTAAAATTGATCTCTTCTGTCTAATTTATAAAGCTTCAGGATGTCAGCAGAGCAGAGCAAGCAGCAGCTAAGTTAATCAGAATGGCTAGCAAAGCACATATCCAGATTTGTAAAGCAAATTCTAAAAAGAAAATTTAAAAATAATATTTATTAGAGAAAGTCATAGGGATAGGAAAGATAATCGTAGCCCTAGCTCCAGTTAGCTAAGATGGAAGTGGGGCACCTTTGGAGGGTTTTCCATCCAGACAAATTCTGAGGGCCTTGGGAAGGGCTTTGACTGATCTGGTTGGCAAGCCTGTTAGAGTTCAGGTCAACAGGTGGTACACCAGGGAGTTCCAACATCTGATACAATCACTCACGAATGCCCTCTGTTTCTAAGCATGCTCCTCTCCCTGGTTCACAGAGGAGTTGTGAGCTATGAAGTTAATGAAGAGACAGATGGATAGCCAGTGGACGGAAAATCCATCTGGCATGCTGATTCTGGTACGCTGTAGCCCTGCTGCTTCAATGCTCAATCCCTTGCCTATCACAGCTTTTGAAAGCTACAGCTGGGGTAACTATTGACCAGGATGTAAGCATTGTAAATGGGCAAGTTGATTATGTAGTAGTAGTAGTAGTAGTAGTAGTAGTAGTAGTAGTAGTAGCAGCAGCAGCAGCAGCAGCAGCAGCAGCAGCAGCAGCAGCAGCAGCAGCAGCAGCAGCAGCAGCAGCAGCAGCTCCAGACATAGCTGGAGGAAGATCTATTGGTTGGGGAGGAATGATCTGCTTATTTGATTTCTCAGCAGTTTTTGATACCATTGATCAAAGAATCCTCACTGATAGACTGGCAAAAAAGAGATCAGAGGTTAGCTGATTCTGGTTTTCTTTGAGGGTTGTGTCCAGAGAGTACAGCTTTGGGATACATTGTTAGTCCCATGATCATCATGTATGGTCTCTCCAATTCTCTTTGACATCTCAGCTGCTCAAAGGGACCTTGCTAGTCAGATCCTCTTTCCCTATAACAAGTCCACCCTGATCATCTGACCCTCTTAGGTCATGCTTCTCTGGGCTGCTACATCAAGAGAGGACAGGAAGTCACCTAACAGAAACATGTAGTAGTAGTCCTATACCTTTGGAACACTCTCCTGGCGGGGCAGCACCTGGCCTCCACTCTCACAACCTTTAAGGTGATGGCTGTTCCAATGACAGGATGGACAAACTCTTTTATATAGAGATTTGTATTACACTGGGTGTAAACTGCCCAGAGTAGTGCCTAAAACTTATCAGTGTGATATACAAAATGAATAAATGGATGGATGGATGGATGGATGGATGGATGGATGGATGGATGGATGGATGAATAAATGTCCCCCTTACCACTTAAGAACAATGTTTAGGTGTCACCTTTGTCCATTTCCATAAATAATTTTTTAAAATAGGAACAATACATACCTTTGTATGTTCTGAAGCATGTGTAGTGTGTTGCCGCCAAATGAATGCCAGAAATAATCAAATAGGAAAAGCTGGGCCTAATATATCAGCAATCATTAATCCAAGTTCTAACCCTCATAGTTGCTTTGCTGGATGTGCCTTTATATACGGAGAGGCACTTGACTGCAGCTATACCAAAGATCATGAGATGTCTGTTTTAAGGAACTGTTGCGTTCACATGTGTCCACTTTTCATTAACTATGCCCTGGTTATAAAGGCAAGAAGATACTTAAACTCAGAAGTGTGTCCTACTGTGTTTGACAAGGCTCACTCCTAGACAAGTAGGTCTAAGACGACAACTTTATGCAATTATTTAAGCAAATGGAAACAACACTACCACCTACTGGCTCTATAAACAGCTTGATGAGGAAATACTTCACTTACACTTCTAGTACAAGCAGTAATAGGTAAGGAAGGTATCTTTTCCACAATGTGTGGGAACAAATGTGCCACTTTGCAGTGCATGCTTACTCATAAGTAACTACCAATGAATTCAAAAAGTTTTACTCTGAACCAAGTCTTCCCTTGATTATTTTAATGCCCAGCCAGGCTCATTGAGGGAAATGCAGGTTTTTTAGATAGCTCAGAATCAAACTGTGTAGAGCTTTATAGATTAAAGCCAACACTATGAATTGTGTCTGGAAATGGATCAGCAGCCAGTGTAGCTGCTGTAACAGAGAAATTATGCGATCCCTTGTAGTCAATCCCAGTCAGCAATCTGGCTGCTCCATTTTGGACCTGGAGACGTTTCCTGACACTTTCCATTGGCAGCCCCCCATACAGTATGTTTCAGTAATCCAGATGGGAAGTAATTAAGGCATGTATCATAATGATCAGATCACCAATTAGTTCTGGAACAGAGAAATGCATTCTCAACATGCTTGGAGGATAGCTTAATGGAGATGCTGGGTTATGGGACTCCACAGAAAAGATGTTTGATCAAGAATCTGGCATAAGAAGTTTCGAAGAATTATCATTTTGGCACATGGTTAATTCATTAATACTGTACATGTAACAAAACATTATTGTTTGACACATGCTGAAAATCTGTTCCATACTAAATAAACACCATCCCTTAGTGATGCAGGGCTGAGACAGAGCTATTGCAAACAGAAAGATCATAAAATACATACTGTATTTTTTGCCCTATAAGACTCACTTTTTTCCTTCTCAAAAGTAGGGGAAAATGTCAGTGCGTCTTATAGGATGAAGGTAAAAAACAGCCCTCCTGGTCACCCCAAAAGAAAAGGAAAAAAATCCATTCTGAAAAGCTGCCATTTTCCTTCCTCTTTTCATCATGTGCTCAGCAATGCTTCAAGAAGGAAGTGATGTCAAGTATAATTAGATTATTTTTCCCCTTTTATTTTGGAAGGGTGGAAAGCGGGGGAATGAGCAGTGATTTTTCATAGGAATCTATTGGAAACCAATTAATCCAGGAACTGATTAATCAGCTTCCAATATATTCTTATGGGAAACTGCTGCTGGGCTCCCCTGGGTCCAGCGACAGCAGTACAGTTGGGCCTGGGGAGGAGGAAAACAGTGAAAACATTTTTTTCTTTGATTTCCTCCTCCAAAATTAGGGAGCGTCCTATGGGCCAGAGCGTCTTATAGGGCGAAAAATACGGTAGTCCTTTTCCTGCCTTTAAGTGAAATAGGGTATCTTCCCTGGACATTACTTCTGGGAAGTGGTAGCATGATAGTAAAGTGCAAAATTGTGTATATCTTGAGGTTTTAATACTCTGATTTGAGCTTCATCCAAGATTAGAAGGACTGCTACTTTCTTTATGAATGGGAAGCACTCAAGGGGTTTCTTCAATTTTTCTTAACTATCATCCAGTCTTCCTGTGCTAGTTCCTACTTCTATGTTTGTGTGTTTTCCTTTGTGAAAGGATGTTAGAGACTTCTTACAGAAATTACAGAGAGTTTAGGGACAAAATTTTGTCTCCACTCTTGGCTAGAAGGAACTCATCTTGTGGGCTCATGAAAACCCTTCTTGAATTCTTTCCTGGCTTTAATTGGAGATCACTGATGTTACCTGATAGCTGGTGGTTGACCTCCAGATACTGAGGAGGGCTATTGAGTGTTTGTAATCAGATGCAACTGATATATGTTCAGGGTGAAATGCAGCTGTCCCCAGTGACATAGCTAGCGGGAACAACACCATGGATGCTGTCCACCAGCACCTGTCCCCGCTAGCTAACGCTAATAGACTTGCATGCAAATGTATGGGGCTGTCCGTGGTGCTGCCCCCCCAGCTACGTCTCTGACTGTTCCCCCCATGCAAAAGTATCAATGAATAACCTCTATAAAAACATCGGCAAAATTGCACAGTAATACATAAACGTAATCTTAAAACTGGAGAGATTGAAGGGATCTTCAAGTGAGTCCAGCCCCTGATAAGGAGACACAGTGGGGAATTGAACTCCCAACTCTGGCGACACCCAACTAGATACCCAAACCACTGATCTTTGTTCTTGTTAGATCTTGCCTACTGGCTTCTGACTTAATGGCAGTCCTGATAGGCCTTTTAAAAAACTATGTGAGATTTTCAAAGGGTGGTTTGTTATTGCCACCTTTGGTTTCTGTGGCCAAATTGGGACTTGAATCCAGGTTTCTGGAGTCCTGGTCTGACAAGCCATCATTACACTGGCTTTCTATGCATAGTCCCAGCACTGTTGACACCAGGATTAGACTGCACTGATACTCTGTATATGATGATGCTTTTGCATGACTGGGAAGTGCATGTGGCTACCGGAAAAGGGAAATCGTACTTTGCCATTGATTAAAAACCATGAACACCTTTAATAAGGCAAGGCAACTTGTGTGTAATTTACTTTTTTAAGGCAAGGATAGATGAACAATATTAATGCTTACTTTGGCAACCACCCAGGTCATACATATTAAAATGACCCTTTTGTAGGGATCAATGAGGGTTTGGGGGAGGCGTGGCCTCCACCTATAAGAATCTCTGCCCAGAATTCCAAAGGGTTCTTGCTGGTTTGGGCTGGGAGTGGGGTGGGTGTTTGGTTAAGTTACAAGCTAGGAACTTTGACCACTACAGACAGTTGCTGACTGTCTGAATAGTGTATTGCTGTGTTAAGTTACAACGTGGTGTTTACCAGAAACCAATACCACTTATTACTACTATTTCATTCTTGCATCTACCAACTGCAATCAATAAATGTTCGTGTTCACTTTACATATAATGTTGCCTAGACCTCCATAGCAGTGGTTCCCCGCTATAAAGAAGCTTTGGTGGTCCGCAGGAGCAAAAATATGGTCCGTGAATGACTTTGAATTTCTTGACATTAAAAGCACTTGTGGAGGATAAAAAATATGATGCTATTAGGGAAAACATACAAGAAGCCATCAGATTACATCTACACATGTTGATTGATGAATTCAATAGTTACTTCCCAGAATATACTGAAACAGAAGCTAAAGTTGATCAAAGACTGATTCGCAATCCTTTTAGCACAAATGCTGGAGAAGTTATAGCAGAAATCCAGGAAGAACTCATTGAATTTCAAAATGATAGACACTGTAAAGATGCTTTTGAATCTAATTCATTTGAGAAGTTTTGGGGCAAAAAGCAATTTCTTACACCAAACATCGAGAAATCACCTTGTGCTATCTTACGGTTTTCTCAACAACTTATTTATGCGAACAAGGGTTTTCTGCTTTGTTAGTGATTAATAACAAGACCAGGAATCGCTTGAAAGCAAGTGATGATTTGCATGTAGCTTTGAGCAACAATATTAGTCCAAGAATTACTGAACTTGTGCCGAAAGTGCAAGCTCAAAAATCACATTGATTCAAAATTTGTTTAAATTTTCTACATAAAAATGTTGCGTTTTCTATCAAAATAATACTGTTGTGTCCGTTCCTATTGTTTTGATTGAGTATTTGATTAAAGTTTATGTTCAGATTATTCAGGTGAGGTTATTTTTTGTACATCGTGGTCCCTGCCAACAACAAAGTAATCAAAGTGGTCCCTGGTCAAGAAAAGGTTGGGAACCACTGTTTTATAGGGTCTAGGTTAGGGAAACTACTGGCAGCAGACATAAATATGCTGTATACGCTCCGGGTTAGTGAAATAACCAGGGGGTACGTGGGTGGCAAGACACTTGCATGTAGTTTACTTTTCTAGGCAAGGACAGATGAATAATAACATTGTTTCCTTTGCACGTTTTAAAATTACTCTAATTCAAAACAGCATGAATCACTAGAAAAGAGTGTTTCGCCATTCAATGGCCTTGCTCTTATAGCATTCGACAGGAGATACTGTGAAACCTTGCCCTTAAGAGGGAGCCTTAAATTGTGAATAGAAAGGTTCAGTCCACATATATCAGGCAGCATTTGCTCTTGGGTCATGCCATGAAATCCTTGAATAAATGATCAAACTGAGCAAGTTCATAAGAAGTGGCCATTTAAATGGGATATTTGCATTCTTTTCATATGCTTCCGCCAAGGGGATAATAACTGGACTCAAATAGACGCATCAGTTGGGGGAAAGGGGGAAAAATTGTCCTAAGTATCTTACATTACCATAATTTTTGCCCTATATAACGCTCTGGCCCATAGGACGCTCCCAAATTTTGGAGGAGGAAATCAAAGAAAAAATGTTTTCCTTGTTTTCCTCCTCTCCAGGCCCAGCTGTGCTGCCGTCACTGGACCCAGGGGAGCCCAGCAGCCGTTTCCCATAGGAATACATTAGAAGCTGATTAATCCATTCCTGGATTAATTGGTTTCCAATAGATTCCTATGGAAAACTACTGCTCACTCCCCTCCTTTCCACCCTTC